>CABEEJ010002811.1:40837-99769 GCA_901482245.1 Timema douglasi
ATATATATATATATATATATATATATATATATATAAAGAAGCTTCTTCCGGTGAAACTCTCTACTTGGTTTAGAAACGAATCTCATCCCTGAAAGGACATGGTGCCGATCCCACCCTGCCCTTCTGGTTGCGACGTAGAATGACGTCATAGCACCCTATTGTGTTTAAAGGCACCCGAAGAACGCACGCGTCCAGAATGAAGGCGCAGGAGAGGTCTGGGGGGTGGTAGGTGACAGGCAGTGGTTTAATTGCCATTCAGATGCCTTCAAGTCCCTCATATAGCTTGGGCCCTTTGTTTCAACGGCCAGACAATATATAGGCAAAGGTATTCCGACACGTAGTAGACCCTATACAAATCTAACCTGAATGGCCTGTGAGGTGGTATTATAGTGACTAGTTTATAATGTATTAACTAGCTCTCTATCTTGGGAGCATGGTATTGTCCACCTTTTAGCCCTTCCCCACTGTAAGTATATTTTTAGTGGTAAATATATAACAAGTGAGTTATTAATAGATTATATCAACTAAGGGGGTAGGAAGGAGAAGATAAGTTTAGGGAAAGTTCACCCCCATTAGCGAGGGAAGAGTAGTGTAGAGTCACAATAAAAGTAGGGGCCTATCTAATTAAACCTGTTTGAAGCTTCGACATTTAAAATACAAATCCGAAGCTAACTAAGATTCGGCTTCGATTGGAGGTTCAAAATCTAAATATTTTAAAGATTTAAATCGGATTCAAAAATACATATATACATACACACATACATACACACATACATACATAGATACATACATACATACATACATACATGCATACATACATACATACATACATACATACATACATACATACATACATACATACATACATACATACATTACATACATAAATACACACATACAAACATATGGACATGTAAACTACACACACACACACCCAAACACACACACACACCCACACACACACACACACCCACACCCACACACACACCCACACCCACACCCACACCCACACCCACACCCACACCCACACCCACACCCACACCCACACATTTTATC
This sequence comes from Timema douglasi, assembly GCA_901482245.1. Taxonomy (NCBI): domain Eukaryota; kingdom Metazoa; phylum Arthropoda; class Insecta; order Phasmatodea; family Timematidae; genus Timema; species Timema douglasi. Next base: position 41,894 of record CABEEJ010002811.1, read on the forward strand.
TTTTTTCTAAATACTCTACCGAACTGTTTTGTTTGTATTTGAAAGTTTTTATGTATGTAACTTTTCCTAAATACTTTGCATGCAGAATTGTTTAGTTTATATATGAAATAATTTTGAGTCACAATGGAATATAAAGTAAAAAATAAATCATTTAAGAAAAATGTATAATTTTGGTGGAGCTAACCTTACAGCTTTGTTTTCCTCAAGTTCAAAAATATTAAAATTTTCATTGGTTGTGAATAGTAAAGTGTATGTGTTGCATTGCATATTTTTAGGCAGTTTTGAAGTAACTGATATGGTTGTTAAAAGAGTGAGATCTGTCATCTTAAAAAATATGTTAAAATGCCAATTAAAGAATCCTGGTGATATTTTCTGATTTCCTGTCCAACAAAATTTCAAATTTGGCTTTTTGGTATTTTTAACTATTACTTTAAACTCAAGGATTTTAAACGGTCTAACCTAAGGGCTAGGGGCAATAAAGGTTATTTTAAGGACAGGGAACCTACAGTTTAATTTTCATAGGAAGGGCCTTATTCAAATTCCAAAAAAAATTTAATATATCTATTCTTACATAATAACACGTCTGGTCATGTTATTTGCAGATAACACGTTTTATAGATATTTACAACACCTGTAAAATAAAACAAAGAGAATGATAAAATATTAATTCTAACCATAGAAAATGTGTTTGTATTATATAAAAGGCCTTTTATATGAACATTTGACTGTACATTATCAGAAAGAGAGAGAGAAAGAGAGATTGTGTGAGAGAGAGAGTGATAGAGAGTGGGTAAAACCGTATTTATACACTAAATAACTATGGAACACATCCTCCAGCTACCCCATCTTAATCTGAGCCTCAACTTTCTCGTCACCATAACTAGTATATTACGGTTGTGGCGTCATAGACCGCGTGACCACTTGTGCGAGTAGTGCAATAATAGTTCAGTGACTCTGTACCACTCTATTGTATTACATCACGGATAAATAAAAAAAAACAAAATTTTATTATTATTTATCTTTATTTCTTTTAATGCTTCATTTCATTATAGTTTCCTTCTTTTTGGTAAAAGAAGGAGAAAGACGCAGAGAGAAGTGATAGTGAATTCATCGGTGCGTGAAACCTTCTTTTAGACGTTTCCTTCCATTATTCCCTGCTACCACTTCCGCGCTATGATATCTGTATTGCCGAACAAATACAACTCTCTCTTTTTTAATACATTTTTTCTTTTCAATTAGATCTCGTTTTAACGTGGAGACGGTGCCAGTTTTGCATGACCCACAAATGATTGAGTCTGATTGGAACGCCATCATAGTGTTTCTCACCCCATCCTCTCTCTCGGTCACAGACCGTCACTTAACTAAAAAAATAGGCATTACGTATGATAATTAGTAAGAAACGTAAGTTTTATAACTTCTCATTTCCAGGCCTTATGAAATCCTGTCCAACCATCCGATCGATTGTCGGTTTTGTAACCTCAAGAGTCACCTCCCTACCTAATGTTGAATAATCCTCAACCCCGTCGTAGGTTTATATAAACCGAGAAACAGCTTCAATTTGAGTGACAACACGATCAGTATCGATTAAAGAAACATTAAAAAAAGTGGATTAGAGTTCAAATATGGCGAGGTCGTCAGAATTGCGGGTAGGAAGAATCATGGTGTTGATGTTTATCTGTGGGGTAGCGTCGAGCTATCCACTGAAAGAGGTAGACGTCGATACGCAGCTCGTCGAGTCTTCCGTCAGGGAAGTCCACGCTCTACCACCGGCGGGTTTCGACCTAGAAGGTGCCAGCACCGGAGGAAACGAGTATAGTGGTTCGAAAGGTGGTGGGGAACACGGTAACGTCGGCTACCTAAGGACAAAGGACGGTAAAGGGGACCACGGCTACCAGAACTTCGACAGCTTCCACAAGAAGGGTGGAGACGCTTACGGTTACGAGACACACTCGGCTTTCGGGAAGGCCCAAGGTGGTGAGGATGGGGGTAACGAAGGGCACAGTGGAGGCTACTCTGATGGTCACAGTGGAGGCGATAGCTACGGAGGGCACTCTGCGGCCGCGAGCCAGGATGAACCGGTAGCCGCTGGTACGGAAGAGTTCTCTTACTACTCCGAGGGGGGTGAAGGAGACCATTTGGGGTACACGGATGGTGGCGATGGGGAGCATTACACGTCATCTGGGGGCGAGTACCATGGAGGTGATGGGGGAAGTGGAGGCTCTCACCACAGCGAGCACTACGAGGATGGCCACGGGGGTGAAGGGGGTAGCTACGAGGGTCACTATTAGTCACTGAAGAGACTGTATCAATCATCCTTCATGAGCACCACGTTTAATTTGAATTCATTCAAATGATATGAATCATACAGATACTGTACCAATCTAAGATATTAATTGTACAAAATTTTAATTAATGAATAGGACTTGATTTTTTATTAACTAATTTGATCTACCTAGAATCCAAATAACTAAATATGTTAACGTGTCAATTTTTATTAAATAGAGACAAATACTATTAACGCCATTAAGTTAAATTCAGTTAATAATTTGTCATTAGATTTTACATAGTTCTGGAAAATCAGTTTTATTGTTGAAGATGAATTATTAAAGACCTGGTAGGAAGGACAATTTCTGACAGCTACAAAGTTACTGAAACTAATTTTACATATTCATACGTCAAGTCATGTTATTTGCATTTTTCGATTTTAGTAGATAGTATCAATACCGATAAAATAGTACTAATAATATAGTGAAATATTTTCAATATAGACGTAATTTTTTTTTCTTTTCTACAATATCCTTCCTATCATGATCTAACAGCAGATTTTATTTCCAAGCTTGGTATAAGTAATATTATTGATCTTCAATTAAAAAGAGAAAAACCTTGAGCAAATCTAATTTTTCTCAAGAAATATGTTCATTCTTCTGGAACATACTAGTCCATTTGTTATTGGTAAACCCAAATAAGTACAAGAAACTCGTGTTTAAATAAAATTACTTAATCATCTGTGTAACAAAATCATGTAAACTTATTTGTTTCACTTGTTGAAATTGTTATCATTAAAGTTATAAAAAATAATATTTACTTTTGTTTCACTTTAAATGTAATATATTATTAAGTAGCCAATGTATAAACATTTTGATTTATATTAATTTTTGCTTTACAGTCTATCTAAAAATACTACCTGCCGATAAACCTTGGCTCAATCATTATTGTGTCTGCTTATGGAACTTGGTTTCATCGCTCAATTTACGACTTGAATAAAATATATCAAGGGATAATTGGGTTTTCACCTTTACCCTAAATGGAAGTTGGCTTCCGTGTTATTCCTATAATTAAATTTGAATAAGTTTAAGTTCACTAAAGCGTTATAAAAATGTATTGAAATTTACATATTTCCCGGATATCTGTTTTTTCCTGCAAATATCATAAAGTAGTAGGCAACGGATCTATATTAAATATACTATATTGCAAGACTAAAAAAATTTTTATTTTTTTCCCCAAAAGGAATATTATTAAAACTCTACATCTTATTGAAAAGGAACGGAATAGTTATTTACATGACTAGATACATTTGAATTGTAAATTCTGTCAACTGTTATATTGGAGTTATTTTTTTCGATGTAAGCTTTTCGGAAGGAAGTTCAGTTTTCTCCGTTGGTTTTTTAAAAGATGTAATGGCTACATATATTCGAATGTTTAACTGTTCTTTTGATTACTGTACCCTTATTAACGTGGGCCTCAACAGGTGTGTTTGGGTATTCTCAGGGGATCGATTCAGTTCGGATGGAGAAATTTTGCTTTGAAAGAGAAAATACTCGCTTGTGTAGATACATTGAAAATATGTATTCTGAGTACGATAAAATTGTGGAGACTAAATAAATATTTTAATATTCTTTATACCTTGTTATGAAGAATTAAAAAATTAAATATCCTGAAAGAAACGTTAGGTTTTACTGTTTAGTACTGTAAGGGACCAGCAGACTTAGGTTAGTGTTAAATATGCTTGATTTGGACTTTAAGATACAGGTTCATATCCCTAAACGTGATTACTGGGTCGGAATATGTTGATTTATTTCCTTTAAAGTGGTTTTTCATTACTTGAATGAGTAAACACTGCTAAATTTAGTTAAAATACAGCATCGTGTCTGCTTGTTAAAATAAGGGCCCCACGTTCGATTTCTGGCATTGCTGTAAAAATGTATCATTGGTGAAATATATTGTTTCACTTTTCAAAATAGTTAGTATTTATTTCGTGTTGCCTGTATTATTACCCATTTGGGCTGACAGGATATTTCTAAGAATAAGTGAAGAATAATAACGATATACTTTATAGGAAATGTTACTTCATTTGAGGTCCATGGTCTCAATAATCGATAAACCAGATCAAACGGTATTGACGCCTTAGCTTGCGTGTTCACGGATGTAGGTGAGAATGCACAAACGTTCAGTGAACTGGGTGTTATTTTTTAATTAATTCGTTATATTGACATAAATTTTAGTTCAAAAACTGTACGTTAATAATCCAGGGATAATAAAAGCCAGTCTATGACGTTGTCTATGCAACAACTGCCGTCTAGGCAATGATAAAAGCAGTTAAGAGCGTTCATCAGAAGAGGCCCAACTAAGCTCCGAGCTCACGTGAGGTATGGAAGTTCAAGGGGAAAGAAAAGACCAAGACATGCCAGAAATGTATACAATGCATTAGTATTTGAATGATTACTTGAAATTTTCCGCTGTGACAGACGACCAAGTGACAAAGTTTCTTGTTAATAATCACCCTATGTCCCTATTAAGACAGAATAAAGATTTGTGCACAATGATTAACTGTGAAACCATTCTAAAATGATTAGAAACAGAATTTTTAATGTAGATTTTATATAAATATAATTTAATATCTCAACAATCTTTAGGAGCATCTATTAACTCTTTATTTACATTTATTTTTAATCAGAAATAATCCACGTGCAATAATGTTTGTGTAAATTTAACGATTTCGAGACGACTGTATCACAAAGTTGATGGACATGTGCTGTACGCTCTTAATTAAGTACCTGCCGACACAAACTATGAAACAATGGCTTAGGTCAGGTAGAATCGTTTTATTATGGAGATATATAAATTATTATCCTTAGTCAAAGCATGCTTAAACTGCGTCACTCTATAAATAGACTGAGCTACTGATGACGAGATTTCGGGATTAAAATTCAATTCGGGTTTACTAAAGATGATTTTTAATTTAAAAAAAATCCTCTGACCCTACACGCAAATGTAGATACACTCTAAATTTCATCTTCCTCCTCCCTAATACATCATAGGAAGAAGTATAGATGTGTGTTTCACGAACGGGTAGTAAGAGAGGGCGCTAAAAAAGTATTGATTCAGATATATGTATTCATACCACGTTATAACCACAAACAACTTTAAAAACTAGGATAAGAGAACTTAATACCACAATTAATATCAATTTAAAAGATTTTAAAACCTGGATTTCGAGAGAATCAGTTAATATAAGATCTTTAGACACCACATGGGATAGAACTCTGAACCTAGACTTATAATTAAACACATCAGCCACATTAACAATGGTAATAGGCCTCCAATAAAATTACTATTGTTGAGATAAACTACATTCTTGGGAAAGCAGCTGTCGAATTATTTATATAATGTCCATCCAGTAATATGGATCACACGCATCGGTGGGCACACTGATTAAACGTCAACCCTACTTAGTCTAATTTGCTAGTAATGGTAAGGCTAGGGTTCAAATCCCAGAAGGGCAGACCTTTGATGGTTTTACATGAATGGTTTCTCCATTCAATTTTGATGAAAACAATACCTTAATCAGCTTTACCCCATAAATGTTGATAAATGCAAATAAGCCCGGACGGGTAGGCCTAGTATTTAACTTGCGATAAAAAAAAAGTTTGAACGTCATGGGTATTATTTACGGTCCCTTTGATAATAAATGAAAAATAAAACCCATTTACGATGAAAGGAGCCTTATTTATTATTGTTGATACGATTAGCTACCTTATGAGAAATACTCATATCAAGAGCATGTATTATAATTGTGACAGTTTTTGATCTCTAGGTTAAGATGAAACTTTAAGTATTATGTGCATCCGAACCCAAAAACGTGGATTTCACAATTCTGTATGTCCTCATGTCTGTCTGTCCCTGGCCGCGGATCTGAAATGGTTTAATAGATTTTGTTCAAACTTGAACCTATTTATAAGTTATAGGGCAATTTCAAAAGTTTTGCACTAGCCTTAAAATTAAGTGTAGTTTGCTAAAAAGAGATTTTTTTAGTCCTAAATTTTTCAAAAACGGCTACAAAATTTTTGTTTAAAATGAATATATTGGGAGTGTTTTAACTGAAAAATAACACAATATTCTTGTTTTTGGGGAAAAAAATTCGGTAAAGGGTAGTTTACCAAAGTTTTATTTAAATTTTAATATTTTAAAAAGGACTTTTAGGTTTGGTTAAAAATGTGTATTTTTTAAGAGTGTTACACTTATATTTGATTCTATTAAAGAAAATTGACTAAAAATTAACTTACAGATCTTTGAATAAATTGAATTGGTTTGAAAATAGCTTTTAAACGAATTTGTTCAAAATTAGTATTTGAAGTGTATTTAACCTGATAAATAACTATTTATGTTGAATTTTATAAAATGGGTAAATTTAAAGGTAGCTTACGACCAATTTTAGAACATCTGAAATATTTTGAAAATGGCCTTTTAAATTGAGCTTAAAACGGGTATTTGGCAATGGTTTTTCATGATATAATTATAAGAATATATCTTAATTCTGTAAACATAAATCATTTCAGGAGAATTTAGAAATAATTTCTTTTTAAAAATTTGACATTTAAAAACATATTTTGAGCATTTAAATAAAAGTTATATGAAGAATGTTTATGATGATTAACAAGATGGTGTGTTGATTTTTCTTAGGAAAACTCACTTAGGGGTAGTTTACTGAAAACATATCATTGAAAATTTTGTTCCAAGCTATAATACACAATAATATAATAAATTTGGTGTTATTGTGTCGTACCATTTATTTTATTTCTATCTGGAAAATCTATTAAAATTTGAAAAGTTTGTACCTCAACATTCAAATAAATTAACTTATTCCCTTACTTACTCTATGGCAATAGGTACTAAACAATTTATTGCCGCACTTACAAAACTTTTACTAGCTTGAGATAATTTTATCCACCTCATTTCATTACACCCTATATTTCAGGTTCATTATAATTTTATCCTTCCATCTTCTTCTAGGTCTCCCCAATGAATTCTTACCATTGGGTTTGCTAGTCAATACTGTGAATATGGTTCTAGATTCGACTATCCCTGCTGCATGTCCTGCCTACCTTAACCTGCTAGATTTAACTACCCTACTAATGTTTCGGGATGAGTACAAGGTATGAAACTCATCATTATGTAACTTCTCTACTCCCACGTATTCTCCCTTTTTAGACAAAATTTATTCCCATGTATATATGAAACTAACATAAATACACAAATCCTCACTAAGCATTACCATTATTATGCTGTAGAAGGTCAACTCATTTCGGTGCTATGAAAAGGGCGTTGGGATTCTAATTGTGATTTACCACTATGAGACTATTTTACTCACTCTAAAATAATGTGGGTGCCATTCATCTGATATTCCTTCCTTATTAGTCACTATAGCTCTTGTTTTGAACGTAGCAATAATTAAATTTGTATTTGTAAAAACTCACACAAATTTAATCCAGTGAGAGCACAAACCTATGGTCCTCTAACAACGGCAGCCAAGTGCAATGTGGACTTAATACATAATATCGTTTGACTACCGATGAGGGTGATATAGACCCTTCGATAATACTAGGAACTATTAAGGAATGCTGTAGGGCATAACTCTTGCGATATACTGGACTGCAGATAACGGGGGGAAATCGGTGTTTGAATCCCAATCGGAGACACTGAAGGGAGTTTCCCCCCCCGAGTTGTTTTTACACTCTATTCCCATACAAGTGTGGGTACACTTCCTCTAAATTCAACCTACCTCATCCCTAACACAGTATAATCCGAATGGTTTGAAGGCACATCGAAAATAAAATAAAAATTGATAGAAAATATTCATTGACACTATGACATAAACGTATAATTTTAACTTTTCAGTATTAGTCCCATTGCTTATTTATGCTTAGTTTAAATAAAAATGACAATTTTAATGAAGGAGTCGATTTAGGATACTGTGAATTTTCGCGCTTATCCTCTACAATTGAAACATCCTTGCTAGACTTGTATAGAGAGCTAGCTACTCCTCACTTGTGATTAATTTGGGGTGGAAAGGGAGGCAAAAAGACCAAAATAAATAAAATATTTTTCTTTAGAAACTTTTAGTTTGATTTTTTACACATAATGGTCTCAACAATTCTTGTATGTTTGCCTTGAGAAAATGAACATTAATTTTTAAATTAAATAAAAAAAAAATATTTAAATGTCCATTAATAATATTCAAATACTCTTGAGATTACTATTAAAATAAACGTTTTAACTGAAGCAATATTCTATTTATTTTGACCAATAAAGTATTTTTATTAAAAATAAGATAAAAAACGGAACATAAATAGCATTCTCTTTCCCCCCCTAGTTTAAGTTTAAACTTTAAATTATATAATCTAAGTTTACCTTTAAATATTCTAAGGTAAAAAAAACTTGCAATTTTAGGTGAATCCTACAATATCTCAGTGAATTCTCACGAGTTTAACTCGGAACGTTTTCCAAGTGACATTCTCTAGAGTGTTCTTTTTTTCTTTATATTTTTACTTTTCTCTTCCAGCTCACGGTAAACAACAGTTCCCACAGGGAAAGCAGACCACTTCCCACGAAGAGCACACACCAACTTGGTTCAAAGTCATCTTCCCTACTTTCATTCCTACCCCATTCTACCAATTCCACTTTCAAGTGTAACTGGAAAACGCCAGCCTTCCCCCTAACTAACTCCCAGTTGACTTCCTTAAAACAATTGACATGTTTACTGCAGGTGACCTTTTTTTTACTCCTCAAAGTAAGGCCAGACCCAACAAATCGGGTTTTCTCGATTTGTTAAACCTACGATAGCACTCTCGGTGATTCAGTTCATGTGGGATCCTAATCCTATGCGATACCAGCTTAATCCTAACTACTGGATAGAAGAATACATTAATATTGTGTGTTTAAACAGACCACTTGATCAATAGTAGAATTCCAGTAGAGTCAAATATTCATAAGAATAACCTTATCTAGTAACACTAAAAAAAGTTACTAGATATATGCAATATGAAGCTGTCCCATTTGAAATATAAAATAAATTCCCATAAAATAACACTAATAATACTGAAAATTCCATAAATGGTTACAAAAAAATATATGTTAGGGTTTTTAAAAGGCCCTTCCTATAAAAACTGGTCAGTAGGATAAGTATCTGGCAGTCTAAAACAATTCTAAAACAACTTTCAAATTTGTATACGCCAGGTTCGTTGTTCCTTTAAATATACAGGGATATAAATAATATCAATACTGACCACAAAAACAAGTTTATATATACTAAACTTTTCTTCTTCTTCTTATAATCATATTATACAAAATATTCGACTCATAAATCATTTGTCAATAAAATACAGCCATTAAATCAAATAATAACATTTGTACAGGTAATAAAAATACCATTAAGGTTTATTTTATCTATTTTTACCCATATATAGGCTACATCAAGCCAATAAATATTTGACAATAGCAATATTACCATAACTACCATATAAGTCTGAAGCTAGGTTATTTTTATCATAAATTATTATCTATGATGCTAAAACAAGAGTCAGTTTAGTTCATAGCCATAACCCCAAGTACAATGATTTATGGACATTCAAACAAGCATGAAAAGGAATACCTTGAAGTTTCATTTCACATATGGCTTGGAATTTCCAAAATTAATTCCTGGTCTCTATAATCATTTTTAACTTGACCTAATAAATTTGATTCAGCTATCAGGACTGATCCGGTGGCCAATCACCATGTGTCAGTTTGTGATACTCATTAAATAAATGTTGATTTTAAGCTTCACTGTTAGACATTTTCGTTAACTCGAGATATTCGAGAAAAATACACAAACATTTTTAGTTTTGTATGTTATTTAGTAACAAAGTTGGTTAATAATTTGAAGGGATAGCGGTTTGATTATATGCACTAATTTAATACATATAATAATTGTCACACTATCAATGAAAATATACTTCTAAGTAAAAATTGGTCAATGATTTAAGGGGACAGTGGTTTGACTCTACACAAAAGTTTTTAAATCTATTAACTGTCACACTACAAATTAAAATATATTTCTGGGTTTCTTAAAAGTAAAAATTGGTCAATGATTTGAAAAGACAGTGGTTTGACTCTACGCACTAATTTATATTAACTGTCCAATTATAAAAGAAACTATATTTAATAATAATAATAGTAATAGACATATGTTTATATTTTAAGTTTTAACCATATGACGTATATATAGTCTAGTGTTTACTTATTAATAGTTTTTATTTATTAATCATTCAATAGAATTTTGCTTTGTTTTATTCAATGACAACTCTTGAACACCCAAGACAAAGCTATCAACGAGATAAGCAATTATAAAATATGTGTATTTTAAAAGTTAGTACTAGCTCTAATGCGAAAAGAAATGATTATTTCAATTTGGGTTGTTCTAGGGTTGGCATTGGAAAATAAATTATTTAATAACGCACCTATCTTTTGAAAAATGAATTATTTAATAACGCACCAATCTTTTGAAATTTTTTTATTTGATAAATTATTTAATACAATATTTAAATACTTTATTATTGGTGAATTTGTATAGAAACACTGAGAAATGAGACTTTTTGAAAGCATAACTTTTTCTAATAATTAAGAAAACTATGCAATAGATTAAAATTAAAAAAATAAGTCAGCCTCTTACAAAAATGCAATGGTGAACGAATAACAAAAGTATATATAAATGTTAAAGTAATATTTGACCACCTGCCTCGGTGGCGTGGTTGGCTAACGCGCATGTCGTGTTGAGCTCGACTGCTGAGGACGGGGAGATCGAGGTTAGAATCTCGGTAGGCTGAACAGGGGTGGTTTTTCCTAAATAGTTTTCCACTCTCCCTCCACGCAAATGCGGGTTCACTTCCTCTAATTCAACTTTCTCAATTCCTAATCCATTAGTGTAATTAGTACTTAAAGCGTAAAACCCAAACGGGTAGTAAGACGCGGTGCTAAATATAAAACATTTGACCAAAGGAAGCTATGGGTTCATTAAAATTCTAAACTTAAGTTGGATAGTTACAGCTCTTTTTGAAATCTAATTTCACGTTCAGATATTAAAAACACATACGAAATACCAGTCATGTTTATCTTTTACAGGGAATAAATTACTTCTAGCATAAAAAGTATTTAAACAGTAGTTAATAACGTTACATTAATGGTGACTGAAAACTAATAATTTAAAACAATATTTCCATTTATAGCAAATAATTCATATACATGAGCATAAAGGCGCATTAAAAATAATTCAATAACTTTATTTAAATATTACCTATACAAAGACTATAAGTTTTCTTTTCTTTGTAATTTTACTTCTAAAATTATATATAAAGAAAATACAATAAATAATTATAATCTAATTTTAAATGCATAGGGTAAATTAATGAAAGTATTTTGAAAAGTATTTCAAGATAAAATACAACAGATATGAACTTAAATATTTTTTCCATTGACGTCATAGCTAAATAAAAAAATTATAGAATATTATAAAAAAATTCATATACTTTTAGAAGTGCGGTGACTATATTCAAATATACCTTATGAGAAAATGCTGGAAATGTTTTCTGGGAGATCGTAAAGAAAAGCAGATACAAATAGGAAAATATACATAAATACGTTCGAGGAGAGTTTTGACTCTATTGGCACAGCCTACTTTCATTCTATTCAGTATTCTTTTCTTCTGTATTTACAAAATGTACTATCATATTACAAACTAATATTTCATTATATTGATCAGCGTTTTTTAGCTGGTAGACCCTTCATATTTGATATTCCTTTTCAATATGATGGACATTCTAGATATTGAGTTTTCAACCATGAAAATTACCACAGTATTCTTTTATTCACAAGAGAAATAAACAAATAATGAATCATCCCTCACTACTTAATATTAAATATTTTCAAAAACCCTGAAATTGATGTCGACTTTATTTTGTAGACACACCTACGATAATGCTAAACGTACTGGTATAAGAGCACAAAAAATGTGACTAAAATATTTTTAAAAACATATTTTTGTCGATCCAACTATTAATACATTTTTAGGTGTTGTTTCACCATAATCAAAGATTGCCTTAGTAAAATACAAAATTTGAAATTTTATAATTATTGGTAAAGATGTGCGAAGCTTCGGAACTTCAGCTTTGACTTAGTTTCGAAAAAATCTGGCTTCTATCACTATGAATATTTGCCAATAAGGGTTAATTCTTGAGATTATGAGTATTTATATACACTATACAGTACGAGAGAATATTCATGGGAATAAAAACCCTGAAGGGGTTGAATTATAAGTTGGGATAGTAACATGATTTATCAGAATAAAGATAGATATTACAAACAATTGTGCAATAAAACATTTTTCAAGTGATTTTAATACTAAGAGCTATATAAAAAACTAAAATATTATATTTTTATAAGCGTGAAACAACTAACAAAATATTCAACATTGATTCGGCTTCGAGAATATTTCAAATACTCGATTCAAGTTCACTTCGAATTGAAAAAGTTGACTTCACACACCCCTAATTAATGGTTTATATACATACATATTCTGTATTAAAAACTAATATAGGCTTAAAGCATATCTATATATAATAAAACAAAATTTAATGCCTTTATATTTTGTACAATAAATGTTTCGATAGCATTTATTTTAATATTGTATCTTATGATAGTATATCATAGAAAGCTAGTCCATATTTTCAGTATGTGACAAAACATGTTTTGGAAATATATTATTTATAAATTATGCATAAATATATACGAACCGTTTGTGAGTAATTTTAAGCAGAACCTGGATTAATAAATTCATAATTTATTTCTGGATCGATCCCAAATAGATAAAATTTAAATTTATTTAAATTACTAAAATAGCCATAATTAAAAATTTGTTATAATTTTTAATTTATCACTCACAGTTTTAGATTCCTATTAAAACTATATATACATTTATGAGATAAATAAAAAGTAATATCAAGCAAAAAAGGTGGCATGTTTGATTTCTTTTCTTTTTATTTGAACAGGGAAAAAAACTACAAAATTTCTTCCCACAAATATTTGCGACTAACATTAATGTGAGAACAGATTTTCTAAAATGAAATTAAACAGATAAGATCTTAAATGCTTTCCATAATCCACACCACTTTAACAACAGTAAAGGTTTAGTAAAAGTGAGATAATATTATTCAAGCACACGAAACATTTTGACCCAATCAAAACTCTTTTTAATAGGCCTATAATATAAAAGGACGAACATAACATGCATCTACGTTTAAGATCATTTTAATTCAACCCATCTAAGCCATCCGGTTAAATCACACTAGACATTAATGGAATTAAATAAATAAGTATATAATATCAAAAATATCTTATATTTAAAATCAAAAGAATAAATGTAAACTTTCTCATTTTATGTAACAAAGTTTGCGATTTGTATATAATGTAAAAATTTATGTCCTTTATTGTTGGTAAATTTGTAATACAAAAATGCGAGAAAATAATTTTTATTATGTTCAAATATCGATGACAAGCTTACCCTACAATAACTTTTTTGATTGATTATTATGTGTCATATGAAGAAAATTGTACACACCTCTTATATCAAATCAATATTGATGGTTTAAGTAATTATTTTTTCTTATAAAGTGTTGATCCAACTATTTGAGAAAAATTCCCCTCATCCTCAATCAGTCAATCCTATGATTTTTGAAACAACACCTACAAATATTTAAAGCCTACACACCTACTTTATTTTTGCCTAAGCTGAAGATATTCATTTTTGAAAATCAATGTTCATGTTTTTAAACCAGTTATTTATAATATTATGGAACCCGCCTCGAGAGCCAAGCGGTCAAAAGCGTAAAACTAACATTTATACCATGATTGTCTTTTAAGAGGAGGTTTAATGTTTCAAAATACTGTCGGGTGAAGTGGTGGGTGGCTTTCCCCATTTGGATGATAACATTTGTTTCTCCACCCTCGCTCCACAGTTGTGCAAGTGTATTTCCTCTAAGTTACCTTACACATCAGTTACAGTCGTATGTAACCCCTGCGCAGTGCATACTACTGAACAGATAATTTAGAAATGTTTATATATGTATTAATCATGCCCCAAGTCTTACTACCTGTCCTAGATGTATGGATATTTATATTAATGGGGTAGGGATGATAAAAAAATATAGAATTTAAAAGAAGTGTACTCATATTTGCGTGAAAGGAACGTAGAAAACCAACTGAAAAAAAAACGCTTCAATACATCCATCTCTGTTATGAACGCCAAAATCAACGTCACTATAAACTACGATAAACTTATTTAATTTGCCACGTTGTGCCTTCCAGTATGGACTATAATAATAATAATAATAATAATAAAAATAATAATAATAATTATAATAATAATAACAATAACTAGATATTCTGTCTTGTAACAGGTCTATTCCTTTTGTAGGTGATCTTAAACAACAATGGGATCTGTCCTCTGCCTAATTCCCCAGCGCCCAGCATTTTCTTCTTTCCTTCAAGCCATCCAATCTTTGAATCCTCCTTCTTTCTAAGATCTCCTTTCCCTAACCTTTACTTCTATTACGTCTTGCAGGAGATAGTTCCACCTAAGGATGTGTTTGATACAGTTTACTTTGTACCAAAGAATTACATTCAAAATTGTTCTATTTTCACACACTCTTCTTAAGGCGTCTTCATTTATCACCTTGTCTGTCCACCTGCTTTTCTCAAGTCTTCTCCAGCATCACATTTCAAAGTTCTCCAATATTTATTTTCTATATTTCTAAGAATCTAAATTTCTGCTCAATACAGCGTGATACTCCAAATGTAGCATTTTATCAGTTTATTCATCAGTTTCATACACAAATTTCTGGTCACAGTAACCTCTTCTTGTTAAAAACTTCCTAGGCTATGATGATCCTTGGTGCAGTAAGCATCCTTTGTTAGAGTACCTATCTTGATCAATGTTTTCTATCTCCTGGTTTAAAATTTTGATTTTCAGTGGGTCTTAATTTTCTTGAAATCCCCAGAACTTTTGAGTTCTCAATGCTTATCTTCATGCCATATCTTTTCCCTATAGCCCCCAGCTGGTCCATCTTTTCCTGCAACTCGTCTTTATTTTTGACCGGTTATGCTAGTACATATCCGTATTTTATTGTGTTATTATTATTATTATTATTATTATTAGCACCGCGTCTTACTACCCATTCGGGTTATACGCACTTACGCTAATGTGTAATGGTAGGGTGATTGTGAGATGAAATGGAGGACCTACAGTTTAAAGTGGAATCCGAAACACGGTGGAGGCCTGGCATCCCCCACATTCATTTATTGTGTTGATGATGTGTACTACTATCCTGAAATAGCCACGTTCCTCCAGGGATTCCCTAACCAACCACTTGCCATACAAGTTACCAGACTGAATGACAAACAGCATCCCTACCTCACGCTTCTTCCTATCTCTACGATGTTGGTCTCTCCATCATTCAGCCTAACCTTCACTCTCTGCCCCAGGTATAGGTTTCCAATAATCCTTCTGTCTATCCATTTGATGCCAATCTTCTTGAGTATTTCCATCACTTTCTTTCATTTCACTCAATCGAACTCCTTTTGCCAGTCGATGAAACCAATGTAGACTTCTTCCTTGAATTACAGCATTTTCTCTGATATTATTCGCAAAACTCCAAAGACATCTCCGGCTCCTTTTCTGAATCCACTGTCTATTTTCTGTTCCTGTCACCTTTAGAGTATTCTTACCACAAACGTCCTCACATGAGAAATGAGACTAATGGTTCTGTGGTCACCGAATTTATTGGCTTTTTCCTTCTTCTTTAGAGACATTATGTTTACCTCTAGAAATTCTATGCGCCAGTTTCTTGTTTCGTAGATTATGTCTATTAGTTTTTTCAGAAACATTAATCCGTTTTTTCCCACATTCTTTAGAAGGTTAGCTCATATATCGTCATCTCCAGCAGCAGCTTTATTTTTTTGTATGTGGGTTACATAATTATTGTAATATTATTTAAAATTTAACGTAAATTATATGAGATTGGAACCCATATGAGCTTTACTAGGGAGGTATTGGCTCAATTCCAACTGAATGAACAAAACTTTGGTCTTCTTTCATGGTCAAGATTCTTAGAAGTGGTTGGGGGCATGAGGGTTTGAGGGTCGTATTTCAAAATATATTTAACAATCCTAGGGGTCCCTTGATTTTAATCCATCTGGGGGTTAGACATATTTAATTCTTGTGTTGTGAGATTGAGGTTTAGTGTAGTGGTTGACACTTACACACTTGGTTTGGATTCCAACAATTTGTACCTGTTTTTATTTCACGTTATTTTTTTTTTCAGTGTAGTTTTTACATTCATATTCCTTGCGAATACTAACACTTTTTCTATTAAATAATTTCTCCATCCTTACCTCCTTATGTTGAGTCGTAAATAGCCTTTGTGTTAGGCTTATTAAAAAATCACCTAGTGCTAACTAATGTGTGGTACTAGTTATTCGGAGTTCATTACAAGAGTGATCTAGTACGATAATAATCCCTTACATATAAAGCGGTTGATAAAAAAAATACGGTTTGGTTGAATCTTTTTTTTCACTGGGATATTTTCGGGAATTTTATTGTTTGTGCTTTGTCAGAGCGAAAATTCTAGGAAGTTTATTTTTTTATGAATGATTAATTCTATTCTATCTTCAACCGGACGATGAATAAATTTGGAATGGAGTGGAGTTTTCTTTCATCTAAGGAATATGTTTTTGAATATTACCACAGTGCAATTGACCATCTTTTAGTCTAATAAATGTGTATCAAAAGCGTTTTTTCCCTATAAGTGAGAGAGTCTTCTTTCTCTATTGCAAGACTAGTGAAACTAGTAAAAATTTACTCTCATTATCTTGTTACGTTAATTTGCTGATTTCAGATATAAAAGTGTATTTTTAACTACCCTGGTTAATACGTACTACTCAAGTGATTTTAACGACTTCATCTGCGAGGTAAAAACGACGAAGTTTTTTTTATAAATTGTGCGTTAGCATTAGCTTGTATAAAGAAAATATTGAATTACAGGCCAAAAACCACATTAAGTGTGCCGATCTGGCAGTCAAACCCAAACCTTACCATCGATGGCAACATTGTGTAATACAAGTCTAACCAAATAGATTACTCAGTCAAATATGAAGTTTGCTGTTAATTTCACTAGGTGGACTGGGATTGAGTCTTGACGGAATGCTCCGTTTTCTTTTATCAAAGAATGTTATTTTCATCCTGTTTACACTAAGTTGACCATTTGTCTCAGCTTATAGGGGACAGCCTCCGGAATAAAGACTTGTGAGCCAGATTAATTTTGGAAGTGATTTATTGAGTAAATTAATGCAATTTGAAATGCTTATGGATTAAATAATAATGTTCAATAAAGTAAATTGATAAAACGTTAAACATTTAAAATTTGTCAATAATGTACCTCATCGTAGCCATTGATAATTATATCACACTCATTCTTCCATTTTGTTAACTTTCGACTTTAAATCTACGTAAGCCTTTTATTATTTTTATAGTACCACATATTACTACCCGTCCGGGTTATACGCTTATGTACTGATTACGCTAATGGTTGTCGAGATTAAGAAAGTTATATTTAGAGGAAGTGAACCAGCACTTTCTTATAATGAGAGTGGACAACTGTTTAGGGAAAACACCCTCAATACACCCGACCAAGATTTGAGCCTCGATCTCTCCGTCATCTACAATCTAGTCTATTGCGAGAGTAGCGTGTTAGACCATGCAGTCACTGAAGCTGGTCTACGTAAATTAATTTATTACTTTCATGTATCGCATCCCATACTTTTCCTTTTAATATTTTAAAGTATGGAAATAGGGTTTGTCCTCTGGACATTCCTGGCTCTCTACTGGCTGTTGTGAATATGTAATGATATTCCGAGATTGAGGTACCATGTGGGTGGTGCTACTTAGCCCCGAAAGAGATAATGATGATGATGATTTTGTGGTGCCGATAGAAGCCTTAAACTTAACTTAAGACTAACTAATCAGATAATGGTACCCATAGAAACAAATTACCATTCAGTAAAAATACCTATGGCACCACCAGGATTTGAATCCACGCCCCTCTAGAGTGCTAACCACTAGACTAAAAGGGTGGCCAAGAATGAATGAAAAAATTATAATAGGTTGAATTATGAATCATTTGATTAGTAACTTCACCCACTTCGGTGGTCTTATTATATAAGGAGCGACGTTCTGGGCCTTCTGGGGCTCCGGGGCAGATAGTGGATTTGTGGCCCCTATAAGGAAATATTTCAAATAGGGGTAGCATTCAGCAGTACCTTAAACAATAGTTTCCTAGACTGAGAAAAAAACAGAACTTTTCGGTAATCTACTATTCAGGCTGTACGATCTAGATCGTTAATTATTAGATCATTGGTTTTATGATATAAATCGTAAAACTGACTATCTACTTGGGTCTTCCAGAAAGTAAGGTTAAAAAGGCTTCTGAGGCCAGGAGAATTTTTTTGTTTAAACCTTGGCGCACCTGGCGTTTAGGGGGGATCCTAACGGTCAGTTTGTTTTGTCCCACGTGTTTGTCGGCCATTTTTTTCAGTCACAGTAAATTCTTCCGATGGAGAGATCGTCACGCGCTCCCACCACCTCCTGTCCGTTTTTTGACTTTGCAGAACAAGACCGCTGCGAATATCCATAAGAAGCTCGTGGAAGTTTACAGTGGCGTCATTCATCTTCCCTATCCACCAAAGCGTTGAAGATGACCCATTCAGCCGGAAAAGTCATGGCATCTGTATTATTGGACCGTAAGGGGGTGATTTTGGTGGATTTTATGCCTAAAGGGACTAACATTAATGCAGAGGCTTACTGAAATACCATAAACATCTCAGAAGAGCCTTTCAGAATCGCTAAAGGGAAATGCTGACCCAGAGAGTCAGCTTCCAGCATGACAACGCCAGGCCCCACACCACGCGAGTTTCACAGAAGCTTCTGACATAGTTTGGATGGGATATTGTCACCCACCCCCACTATTCGCAAGACTTGGTGCCTTCGGACTATCACCTTTTCACTAAACTAGAGGAGTTTTTTTGGTGGGAAACGTTTTTCCAACAATCAGGAAGTCGAGGAAGCTGTGAAGAAGTGGCTGAAAGAGTTGGTGGCGGAGGTCTATGACACTGGCATACAAAAGCTAGTTCCCAGACTACAGAAATGTCTTGATCTTTACGGAGTTTACGTTGAAAAATAGTTTAATATATTATTGAAGTATCCTGTGAATCGTAGATCATGGGGTTTACGATCTAGACTTGAGCGATTTAAATCTACTATCACAGGTCATATAAATAAATATATTGATATTTATTCTAATTATATATTTTTCTCAGTGTATGAAATAAACATAGCATGGGTAAATATTTGCATTAATTATAATAAATTTGAGGACCTGTATTATACTATAGGTATAGGAATATTGTAATGCAATAAACGCAAGGAAATTTAAAAAAAACTTATTTACAGTAGATATTCTAATACATTCTTCAGGTGACTAAAGTTTTTACCTTTTCTTTTTTGTTTTTACTGATGCTAAATTATCTATTGTCTTTATAAATTCTATTTTTTGAGTTCTTTCATTTTCGATAGACAACAGTGCCAAACCACTTAGTTGCTCCTATCCCATTGAGCTACGCAGATAGTTTTCGATCAACTTTAATTTCGAGAATGATAGTTTCAAATTGGCTACAGTCAGTGTAAATGTTAAATAATTAAACATGTTGTGCATACATCAAGGTAGCTGAGAGAAAGTGAAGAATTGTCGTTTATTAACAAATCAGCTAATTGCTTAACATCATTCATTTGTTCAATCTTGTATTTAAAGGATGTTCTAATGGAAATCGTTTTGGAGGGAAATAATTGAGATATATCTTCAGAAAAATGTTCACAAAAATATTCCGCTTTTTTCCAAATTTCTGTTTCTATGGTCTTTGACAAAAATTGGGGTTCTAAAACTTCATATGTCTCTACAATAGTCTTCATGCCTTAGAAACGGCTCTTGAACTGTGACGAAAGAGTATCTATCATTGGGTAAGATACAGTTGCACGGAAACTGTGCTCTTGATCATACAATCTTTCACCTTGAGTAAATTCACCGAGGTACGTTTTAATTTTCGAACTCTTTTATCAACAAATTGGCTTGAAATCCCCCATTTTGAACTTATTTCTGTGGCTTCCATCAATAATTCTTCAAATATACCTGTCAGGAATTTCAAACAATTCATTGTGTAAAATATTATAGGATGTAATTAAATCAGTTGTCTCTGAATGCAGCGGCTTGGATGAAATATTTATTGTCTGCAAGATTTTGGACTGAAGAGCCAGCAGGAGAACAAAGTCGAAGTTGTCTAGTTTTATAATGAGATCCGTAACCTGATTCATCTCATTCGGTTTTTTACTTGTGAGAATTATGTGACTCAGAGACTTCCTCACATTGTAAGATCTTTCTTTTAATGCAGAAGCAGCCTTATTATTTCCAGCCCATCTCGTTGGATTACAAATCATTAGTGTAGCCTTTGCAGAGTTGTCTTGAGATAAAATTTGTAGTTCTTTCCATAGAATTATACTATGAACAAAAAAAAATGCATAAACACTTTCAACAGCGTCCAAAAAACTTGCTATTTCATGGTTTGAATCCACAGAATCCTTTAAAAATAAATTCATATTGTGAGCTGCACAGTGCACAAAATATGCATGTGGGGCTATTTCTTGGATTTTTTTGAAGACCGGTGAATCGTGATAACACACAGACACTCTGAATTGAGTATGCTCATCTGTATTTTTAAATGTCACAAGTCAAATAAAGACAGATTCACAAACATACTCAATTCAATAAATGGATAAACTTCAGCCAAAAATAGTGGTACAAGTTTAACTTGTATAAAATAAATTCACTTTTTGGCTTTTCAGTGGTTGCCCCCCCTCCTCAACCGCAAATTTACGGGGGCCCCCGGGCACTGGTCCGGTTGCCCTGGCCTGGAGACGTGGCGCTTCTCTTTCTTCTATAAGTGATTTTAGATTGGCTGTCACAAAAAATAAATTAAAAAATGGCCATTTTAACTTACAGGAAAATATAAGTGAATCTTTCTATTAGATAATATATTCCACTGGTACACTCCTGTATAATAAACGGCCCGCAATCCACTTATGGCACACTCCAGGAATAAATTGTGGTCCGCTAAGATTTTTTTTTGACATCATAAACTTAAATCCTTAGTGAGAAAAAATAAAGTATAGCTTGAATACTCTAAAATCCAAAATTATTTGTAATGATGACACCCTAGTTATGATTGGATACACAATTTAGCGGTGGTACTCTTTGAAAAGTTTTAAGATTAAAAAATGTGTAAAATGTTTCATTATCTCTTTAAAGGTTTGTTTCTCTAAAACCCTTTGGATTGTTTGATTTTGATGTATTCGCCAGAATTTGAGAGGGATAAATCAATAAATTTAAGTTAATCCTTAATAATAATAATCATCATCATCATCATAAACAGCGTATAGTTCGAACAGGTAGTAAGAAGCGGTACTTAAAAATCATCACAAACTGTTCCCAGCTTGTGGCAGGGTCAGTTCAGTTAAGTCATCTTTCTCTGTCCTTCCAACATTTTTTCTGTTATATTTGCTTCCATTATTCTCCCCTCACTCGCACTTTATCTTTTATCTGTTATAATGAATTTATTGTATTTTTACTGTGTCTCCTATCAAGCTTCTCAAAAATTTTCACTCCCATGGCCTCTACCTATCTGTTCCCTCTTACACCCAATGTTCATGGTTTTGGTGCATAATATAACTATGTATAAGGTAACTAGATTCATTTTAATTTCTCTACCTCCCCCAAATGCTCACACATATAGGACAAATAAACTAGATTGTCATTAATAGACTCATTTTAAACATAGAAATTAAAAGAAACTTCCGAAAACTACGGGAAACTAAAATAAAACTAAGAACTTATTAAAAAAAAATTGTTGTATAAAAGCACAGGAGTTAGAGCTTTTACAGTTAAAAAAATGGTAGTAATAACCAGTGTTTTTGGGTAATTGTGCCCTACTAACACTTTCGTCGCCATTAAAGGAAGAAAGCTTTGCATCGTTCGAGATCCGTTTCTGAAAACGAGAATCCCCGACCAAACTGTTTCTTTCCTATGTACAGTCCAATTTTAATAGTCAGGGCTCTTTAGAAAATGCAAGGTATTCTTTTTGACAAAATTTATAATAATTTTTAGTTCTATTTTACTAATAATCTATATCATAGTGACGGTTGTAAATCACATGACCTGACTAATCAAAACATGAAAGTACATCTAGTACCTTTTCTAGCTTTCAGCTATGTCCATTCCTTTAAAGATTGGTCTGTTACAATCCCAAACCGGGGCGTCATCACGTTCGTTCCGTACGTTATTTCCTAGACACTTTACGGCTGTCAGTTAAAATCTTGTTCCCAGTAACAGTTTGCATGGAGATGACTATTTGTTCAGGATGATTCTCTCACTCATTTGTCCCAAGTTGGTTTCGAGATACGACTAGAGAAGAGCTTACATACATATATAGATACCTGTTCTCGTCTCTCCTCCCTTCTCTTTAACATTGTCTATAACATAAAACGAATGTGTTTACTGTAGGACCTGAAACATCCCATAAGACATTAATGTATTTTAAACAATTTTCACCCCTTGACTTCACGCCTCAGTACCCACACGTGCTATCCTCTTCCGCATCCCATTGGTGAATACATAGGCATACAAACACCTTCTTCATCTCCAACCAATAAACATAATATACATACCAGTGAGGCAGAGATGATAAAGCTAGAATCTAGAGGAAGTGCACCCCAATTAACGACGAGGTAAAGTGGGAAACTATTTTTTTCAAATAACAGCCTCAGTGCATCTATTTTTCCATATATAAATACATATATATATCTATATAATATTATATATACACTTGTTTTTTATTAAATGCGTTTTTAAATAATTTTGCTGGATTAAAAAAATTCTGTTTATGTACCAATGTAATGGAGATGAAAAAGTTAGAATTTAGAGGAAGTGTATTTCCATTTGTGTCGAGGGAAACAGGGAAATTATTTTTGGAAAATACATTCTCAGTAGTCTTACCTCGGCCGTGATTCTAGCTGGAAATCAGCGACACCAAAAAACCAGAGTATACTAGAATGATGACTTTGTCCACACGCCCACTGGTACTGGTTACAAAAATGTTCATTTATGTATTGGTTGTTGTAGACTTAAACCGTTTCTACACTAAGCTCCCCCGATTTGTGATTTTACCTTTCAGATAGTTAAAGAAATATGAGTAAAAATTAATTTTTAAGGGTTCAGCGAGATATATTAAATATTTATTTCAAATTTTTGTATGATTATAAAGAAAGTTTTAAATTTATGATAAGCTATCTACTAACTGACCAATGAATACTATTGGAACACAAAAAATTAATTTTCGTAATTACAAAAGTACACCAAATATCTCTTTCTTGAGCTTTCTCTATACACTACACAACGTTACATCTTACATATTTCAATTTCTTTCTAATATTATCTTCTAATCTTTGTATAGTTATTCCCATAGCTCTCCTCACATTAGGTTTACCAGTCAATAACTAGAACACGGTTCTATTTGTTTCCATTCGCGGTGCATGTCCCGCCCACCGTAATCTGCGAGATTTGATCATCCAATATCTGGTGATAAGTGCAAGGTATGTAACTCATCATTATAAAGCATACTCCTATACACATTATCTTAATCCACGTTTGAACAAGTATTTTCATAACTAATCTTTTTTCGAACACTCTAAAGTTCTTCTCGTCATGTAAAATAAAAAAAATAGAAAAAATTACGATACCCTCTCGGGAAATAACAAGGTATCAGTGACTTGAAATAGTTAATTTAAGCCTGAGTTTATAATAACACATAATGCGTAGCTGATTAAATACTGTATAATTCATAGTAACATTTACCAACTAATAATGAGATTTAATGATGAAATTGTTACTTAAATACATGTGTTTTATTCCTACAAAATTGATTTAACCGCTCAGTTTTAGGGGATATGGCCTATAAAATACTTTTTTAAGCGTTCACTTCAAAAATTATATCAATAAAATTATAGATACTAAAATAAATAGCGTAATTTTGTTTATGGCTGTACCAATACCAAAAATTTAGTTTTTTTTGTACTGATGCTATAATATTCATAAATATTATTTCTCTACAAGAGAATCCAACATGTAATATTTCCTTTTATTTTAAATCATATCTACAATTAAAATTATTGAGACTAAAACAAAGACAATTCATTAATGACAAACACTTATGACTAATCCAATACACTCATATTCACTAACAACAAAATACATCTTCTGTCCACTGTGTATATTAACGCTTTTCTCATTGGTTGATTTGTACAAAATTCAAGGGCTGTCTATAATAATTTTTCTGCACAAAGTAAAAGATAAATTAACTTTAAGAAGGTTGCACTATTTACTATGTTTTAGTTGTGAACGCTAAATTGAAGGTGTTATTATTCAACTTTATATAAGTTATGTTTTAATATAAACCAGGCCTATATACACAATATTCATTTTAAGGAAATTACACAGTGTCCAAGTGTCAAGGTCCTGGTTTGAATTCTAACCAAGTAGCATGGGGGTGATTTTCAATGTGATTTACCCATCTTTCTCTAAAATTAATGTAATTTAATTTTATCTTATACAGCTTCTTCACCTCAACCCCGTACATTAAGTCGTTAATGTACTGTACGTAATGTATAGTAGGGTGGGTTATTTTTAAACTAATGCAGATCTGTTTGGCTATAGGAATTTAGTTTACAAGATAATATGAGATTTAAACAAAGACTTAGAGGGGATTTTTTTCTAGCACACTTTATTCATAATTTAATTAGAAATGATTACAGACAATGTTTTATATTTACATGCAATCCAATTACTATAAAATTTCCCGTGAAATATTAATAAAAAAAAATTGAGTCAGCTAAAATAATATCAAAGTAAATGCCACTGTCAACATTATTATATTTTGTGAGCCTTTTCAAATATTGTCATCAATACAAAATCAGCTTGGATTTAAACCTTATACGTAATATTAAACATACCCAAAACAACGAGTATTTTTTGCGAGTAACTCACTTTTTTGTGATTTCCATGCCCCGAGTCAAAAAATAAAAGCTTAATTTTTTTTGAAGAATATTATTTTTACCACCAACGAAGCAGAGTGACATTTTATAAGTACATTCTCCCCACTCCCCTCTAAATGAGAGGTTTAATTCGCACTGACAAACTTTCAGGAAAACAGTTCTCAATTTAGACGATGGGTAATCTAACGCTATGAAGGATTTAAACAATCCAGGATCAGACGGGGGGTGGGTGAAATTGAATTATACTGATGATGACAGCTTTTAGGATAGGGGCGAGAGGCAGAGGGGTTAGGGGAGGGGGAGGAGGGGATGTGATTGCCAACAACAGAGAGAGAGAGAAGCCGAAGGATTGGGATTGCAGTAGCTGTGTTAGGCTTGGGATGTAGCAGATGAGTCGGAAATGGGATTTTGGAGATTTTCCCCATGAAATCACTTCCAAATGGATGTGTACATTACTGATAAAGTAACCTTAATTAGCTAGGCGATGCTCTGCTAGCAGCCTGGCCGTCCAAAATCCACTAGAGAGGGCGTGGGTGAGTTTAAAAGGGTTAGGGGTGGGGATGCGGAGAGGAGAGATGGTTTGTTACCTTAAATAAAAGGGCTGTACTGCTTACAAATTAGATTCCTGTTCTCATATTCAAAACGTTTTAAATATTAGATTAAACAGAAGCTTCTCCTACATAATAAGGAAAGGGAACACGCACACTGGCCACATGTATACTCCATGTACTCTGAGAGGTGTCATGAAAGATTAGCTAGTTTGGTCAAACTATGATAGAGATTATAAGATAAAACCATAAATCAATAAGTCATGGTAAGAATTATATATTTTTCAGGGTAATTGAGGTGTACATAAAATAATAATAAAATAAGAAATAAAGTACTGTAAGTAAGTTCCACGTTGTTAATCTTATTATTGCCGATCAGTTTTAGATCTTAATGGAAAATCAAACAACCTTCATTATATATATATAATAATTTTCTAGGTAAAATTATATTTATAATGAGTAGATATATATATATATATATATAAAACTTTACCTAAAATTATTCATTATTTAATAATAACATTTTGTTCATTTTTTTTGCCATATACATTAACAATAAATATAATTGATCTATCTGAAATCTCTTCATTAAAAATAATTAATTATAGTAATTAGTAACCAAAATGAGTAATATGATTCTACCTACAATAATTTACTAAAAACCTAAATTTATACCTTACTATCGACTAGGCCTGTACACGACAAACGCCATATCAGATTTAGCACAAATACTGTTTCCGGTTGTTTTGCTCTGTTTTTAGTTTTCTCATAACAGGAGGTAATGCGATTTGTGTCCTTGGCTATGAAAGATTATCGTAATGTTATAAAAACGCGCTGGAGGACATTAAATCAGAAAAGTGATAAATTGATGCCAACATTTTGTTATTGGTTTCTTCTCTCGGTCAAACAATGTTCAAGCATTTGATTTTATTCTCACTGAATTAATTGCAATATGTGTTAAGGTTGCCTTGTGGCAGAATAGGAAAGGAATTTGATAGAGATATTCTTTTGTTAATATTTAACAGAGTAATAATATTACAAATATTATTGATACACTATAATTTAATGTGGATTTTGGGCTCTTCCCTTATGAGGACACCTTGGCAATTACTTTGTACTGCCATACTTAAGTGTCTGCGGTGCAGTGCAATCTTGAGAAGGTTATATATAGTTAGTATATGGCTGAACATTGTAGAAAAAGGTAAACACCAACTTTGTCGAGGGTCTGGTCCTTTGACTTTATTAATTTTCATTGAAAATGCCAGCTGGACTGGGAACCATTGACAGCGAAGTACATGAGGTGGGTCTGGAATGATAAGTGTGAGATACATACGAGATATAAAAGTTGAGCTACCATGGGATTAGCCTATAAGGATGGTTCATGAAATTACTTTTTAACAACTTATCGATTGAAGAGCAAGTTTTATTACTTATTCCACTTTTGGTATGCAGATTTCGTAACAACAATATCATTAAACCTATTTTAAAACTCAATTTCTGTGGAGGCATACCTAAAGGAGTAAGACTATTGAAGAATTAATCTGAACAATAATGCCTTTTGCCTTCCAAAAGTTTTAAAACTCCTTATTTTTGGTCCTCGGACACAATATTTAAATATTATAAAATATAATATTATAAATACATTCCTGGAACTTAGGTGATCGCCAAATATTTCCCTATCTATGTCATTAGTTAGGTTGGTAGTGTGTCCTTTTTAACTTATTGTGATTGAGGTGCTGTCCATCTCAAAGCCACGAACTATAGTTTGGGTTTAGTAAACGCAAGCTGCTAGTAAGTCTCAGCGTCAAAAACTCTGACACAAACAGGTTATATTTAATACTTGTTTGTACTATAGAGGATTCCTGTGAATGGGGAGACATTGGTAAACATTGATGGAAATCTTAACTCAACATTACTCCTTTAGTGCCAAATAGAAAATTATTTTCCATTATACTTTTGATAATTTATCAATTGCATTTAAAGCGTGAATTTGAATCATGGTCATTTCATTTCCAAATAATAATAGTAATAATAATAATAATGATAATAAGTTTTTCTTCTATGATTGAAGCTGCATTAGCCAAATCCATCCTCAACCTGGGAGTTTGACGTTTCAAATAAGGGGACCGGTAACTTGAATTGGAAATATATTCAGATTCTATTTAAAGAGATAGCAGCTATAATAAGATTGAATTATACTCAAAGATTTAACTTGATAAGGAATTTAAAAAAATCAAATCAATTAAAAGAGATACAAATTGAAAAAAGGAGAAAACTAGTATGGTAAATAATTTAATAAAATAAGATTTGCGATCTCTTTAGTAGATAATTTAATAATGAACCCAAATATAAACTCGTTTATTTGGTACCTTACAATTTTTAATGTAGCTTAAAACCATATTCTCATGTAAACTACATTTACCCTCCTGGATTTTACAAGTTTATAATTCTTCTCATTAATAGTGTTTACACCATAGCCCAAATGCAAAATTACAGCTCTTCAAAATTCAATTTGTACGTTTATTCCTTCAGTTTTGATTTTCCATCATGGATTATAGAATTTTTCTCATACATATGGCATGTTCTATAACGTACATATCAAATTTCAGTTCTCTAAAACTCAATTTGAACGTTTTGTCCTTTATATTGGAGCCACCATTTTGAGGTTTTCAACTTTATGATTTTTGTCATAAGGCTGGCATGTTTTATAACGTTCATATCCTATTTTAACTCTCTGTGGCAGTGTTGCACAACTTTGGGGCTACGACCCCATTTGGGTTAATTTTAGGGTTAATACCTACCCTTTTTTGATAATATAGGAGATAAAATAAACTTTTAAGGAAGATGCATCCCTTGTAATCCTCTAGGCAAGTGATGTGTGCATTACAATGGCATTGGTTATAAAATATTTTATAGCCTTATAAACACTTACAGGGCATCAGATATTCAATATAAACGTGAAGTGTAGAAGAGGGCGTCACTTAAATTGGAGTGAAACGTTTATTTTATTTACTTGGTGGGATTGGCTCTTCTAAATAAAATAATACTTCAGTGGGTCTGACCCACAAAATGTTTGCGCCACACAGCTCTAAAATATCGAGCAATGAGAGAAAGAGCCCTTTAAGTACATAACAGAAAGGCATTGATCTTATATTTGTAGATTGTAATTTAAAATATAGTTCAGAATTTAAATATTTATAATTATTATATTAATGTAAATAATTGGTTTATTGTTCAGCAAAAACTTAAGACACTTAATATTAAACTACATATGTTTTTAAATTTAAAAAAATTTAAAATCGAAATAATGAGATTATTTATTTAATCCTAAATTCCACGAGCCCGGACTCGTTCTAGGAATACACAATGCTTATTGCTGTGAGGGATAAATTATATATTACAAAGCATGTTTTTTTATATATCACAATTGAAGGGGTCGGGGCAAAAGAGCGATTGCAATAATTTTATGAAAAAATATGTTAACCATGATTACTGATAGCCTACCTCTTGAATTATAAGTTGTTTTTATACTCAGATGAGACATTGTTGATAGATAATTTTAGCAGATATTTTATTTATTTTAAATATATTTTAGGATGCCATGAATACATCCCTTATAAATCAATGAGGGTTATCATGTTTTTGCCCCAACTCCCCCAATTTTGACAAAATATTTTATATATAATATGATATACGTTAATTTACATAACAATAATTGATTCGTATAATATCTTATAATCCAACAGGAGTACTCATATAATAAATAATATTTGAAACACTTATTTATGAAAGAATATATCTATTATATTTATCAGAACCTTTGATGAACACAACAAAGCTCACAGAACAGTATAACCACATCACCATATAATTAAAAAAATATATTGGGAAAGCTGCCACTTTCAGTATCTATATAAAGCATATAAATATAGGAATAAATGTATCATAGGTAGGCATATATTGTATAGTAACAATATTAGTATAATTAAACATTTTGTTGATCAAATCCCTATAGAAATATAATAAAACTAAGCGCTCACAAAATAAATAAAAAATGTTGAATTTATTTTGGTTACTATTTTTAGAATTTCTAATTAGCTTCAGATGATTTGATACTACTAAAGTTTACCTTATTAGTGATCACTGAGAAGAGTTGCAGATGTTTAGAAAACCTGGTTTATTTATGAAGTGGTTTTATATTGTTTAATATATTATTATTATTATTATTATTACTAGCACCGCGTCTTACTACCCGTTCGGGTTATACGCACTTACGTTAATGTGTAATGGTAGGGTAATTGTGAGATGAAAGGGAGGACCTACAGTTTAACGTGGAATCCGAACCACGGTGGAGGCCTGGCATTCCTCACATTCACAAGATGTACTTGTCAGAGGTGAAGGAAGGGTTTGGTGATCAGATAAATCTTTGCCAGGACCGGGGATTGAACCCCGGTCGCCAGCATAGAAGTCTGACACCTTACCCCTAGACCGCCAGGTCACCTACTTGTTTAATATAATTTTCACGAAAATGTAGGGGAAAGTTCTGACCAGTTAGAAAGATTAATCTTATACTTTAAATTTTAATTGCTTAAAGAAATTTGTGATAGCGTTCATAAAACCATATAATTAAATCTCACACTATATTAATATTTTTCTTTTGTGGGCATATAAAAACATGACTTTATTTGAAATAGAAAGGCTATCTCTAGTTTGATAACCTTTTTCTTTAATTCCAGAAGTAAAAATTTTCAAGTAAAGGATAGTTGAGTTAAGAAAATATTTAAACTAAAAATATGAACTTTTAACATATAATAAAATTTCTGAAAATGTCACCTAAATTTTGTTGAAAACAATAGAATAGATCAAACAACTTCTTAAATAATGTGGTATATCTAAACGTCTACAACGCGTCTCATTTGGCTCCATATTTACAGGTTTACATTTCATTATCAATAAGCTTTCTTGTGTTATGTGCATTAGTTAATTCATACAAAGATTATACATATTTTTTTGCTTTATTTAATACAGTGTAATATTTTATGTATATAAAAAAAGAGGACTATATTAATGTTCTATGATCAGGGAAAGCAGTAGATTACTAGCTATAGAATAACTATTTTAAGCATTAAATTTAAATAAATATTGATATGTTTTATTTAAGTTTCTGTTTGTTAGTAGTTCAAGCTTTCTTATTCGGTATTGAATGATATTCCCCAAATTTTAATGATATAATAAGAATGGCAGTGAATAGGTTATAAATAATGTTGTTTGACAATATTAAAAGGCAGGAAATAATTTATTCTTGATAATAACTCAATAAATAGTATTATCTTTCTTCTTATGTGATGCCTATGTTTATTCCGTTTCGAACGATTTACCAATGCACGCTCCGTTTACCCTTAAAAGTAACAAGCTTACTTTATTTTGTCCCACTATAATACTTAGCACCACGTCATACTACCCGTTCGGGTTATACGCTTAAGTACTAATTACGCAAATGGGTTATAAATTGGGAAGGTTGAATAGAGAGGATGTGAACCCAAAACTGTGTGGAGCGAGATTGGAAAACCATTTAAAAAAACCACCTCCAGTTCACCCAAGTGAGATTCAAAACTAGATCTCCCCATTCTCAGAAGTCTAGCTCAACATTAAACTAGCGCGTTAGCTAACTACGTCACTGAGTCGGGTGTTTCTACTATAGCACCACTCATTAGATAGGGCCATGGTGTAGTATCCCAAAGTAATACAGATAGTAGTCGTACCTTGATTACACTACGGCCATATTGTACCACCCCACTTTACCTCTATTTAGTTACGACCACAATAGACTAGAAAAAGAGGAGGGAGATCTCTAAAGGAAATAATTATATGAAAAAGTAAAACATATGCAGGTTAAAGAAATATTTGAATTTTATTCAAAGTAACAAACAGTGTTAAAACAATAAGTTGCATGGCCTTACAGGTCTCTCAGAAGTGTGCTGAAAAACAAATTAATCTTAGCAATTTATTACATGCGCAGTGAGTTTCATAATTAAAAAGAAAATAAACTTGTCTACAAGAGACCAATGAAATAAACACAAAAGTTGCCATTAACTTTTCTAAATGGTATACAAGTTTCTAATTCACAACAATGAATTGAGATCAAATAAAATCAAAAGGATAAAAAGTTTAAATTACTAAATATTACAAAAATTACAAAGAGCTTAAGAAGCTTCTTTTGAAAGGTTTACAGGTGCCAGATTCACTGCTGTGAATAGACTAAACAGTTTTAAATTTATGAAACAAATCTAAATTTTTGAAATAAACTTTTATTTAAATATTGTACCAAATATTTACGTTAAATTTTAACTCCTAAAAATTATACAAGATCACGTAAAGCTGGATGAGTCTCTTTTAAATGGTTCACAAAACGTCAGATTCACACGAGTGAAAAAGACAAAACAATTTTGAATTTATTAAATAAATTTAAATTTAATTATTGTACCAGATATTTACGTTAAAGCACAAAGGTTAGACTTCCCGACTAAGCTCAAACTTTTGCGGGACAGTTACCCTCGTCACTTTTAAAGATTTAAACAAAATTCCCACATTTAAATATTTAAAGTAAAACTAGAAAAATTTACGCTACAGAACTTGTAATTTTGCCTAAAAGAATTAGCGGATATTAAATTCAACACCATATTATACATAAAAAATAAGTTACTTTAACGTTAACGCCAAAGCAAAAAAAGTCTTCAAAATAAACAACAAAAGAAACATTATCAATTTAAAGAATTTTACTGATAGTTGCAAAAGCAAAAATTAAATATTTAAACTAAATATTGCAAAACATAAAAAAAACCTAAACACTTTGTTATCTCTTTAAACAAAGAAAATACGATACTAGCGCCCAAGTGGCAACAGGAAGCATTATGTGCTATATAAAAGAATTTACGTTTAACATAACATTAAAGTTCTAAGCAAAAGACTACCGATGCCTACATTGACAAATTTCCATAACAAAATAAACCAAAGTATTTTAAGAAAATCAAACCCATCGCAGCAATTTATATTTTAATGATTTAAACAAAGATATTATAAGCTATCCTGGCTAGATAACGTCCTAGGCCTCAACAGGACTTCTCATGGAAGTGGCCAAAGTATTAGTTCTTTTTGATTGCCTATGTTCCCTCATTATATAGGTCTAGTTGCCGGGCGGGAAGGTGAGAGTTCTCCTTTGCAATTAAGTCATATTCAAACATCTGGTGGAAATGCTTCTTTGTGTTGATCACGTAGGCCGGGTTCTTGTTGTCTGAACATCTGCTTCTGCTTTTGACTCACAAGACGAGCAGGTCTAGAGCTATGCTTGTTAGGTTACGTACGCCAACCCAGTTGTCCAAACATATGAGTGGTCTTCTAATAGTACCGTTATGGCCAGTCAGAGCATTTCTGGATTTCTTAGTCGGAACATCACGGGGCTGCACAGTTGCAATTGGACGTCTCTTCATTCTAGCATTCGTGGTGAGCAGGCTGGACTTGTACGTCGGTTTGAACCAGGCCGATATACACGCGAGTAGAAACTTATGTATGACATAGTAAGATCGTGATGTTTAATAATGCTAGAAGTCTATGAGTATAAGATCATTTAGGGTAGTATTTCAAGCTGGCTGGTTCTATTGGTTTTTCTATTGCAGGATATCTATGAATATTAGCTTGTTTAGGGGCGGGTAGTAACATTGTTATATTAGCAGTCCATGCTAATGTTACAATATATTGAGTTATAAGCCATTTCATAATGGATCCATGCAAGAAAATCTTTGGCGTACTAAGCCAAATGTCCCGGGTTCGATTCCCGTGTCCAGGTGTCATTTTTCAATTTTAAGAAGTTAAGCTTGCTATCTTTCAGGGTCAGGGGCATTGCACGAAATATATTTGGGGGGTGGGGGATAACCAGCGTTTTCCACAACTCTAAGCTGTTGTTTTTCTTTGAATAAATAATTCAAACTTTTCTTAAACGTCCAAATTTTCCAATTTTTTTGTTATAATAATCTACTTATATTCCGTACACCCTCTTTTAGGCTACTGTGGCCTCTAACTATTAGAAGTAAAGATGGAGAACATTAAGTGTTCATAAAAAATTTAGTCAGTATGACACAATCCTGTGTTTCTATCTCCTTTTGAATCAATATTATTTAAATAAACCATTTAGATAGTCTTGGTATTAGTGAATTATGACAAATTAAAGATTTGCAAATATTTGATGTGACACAAACTAGCTCTTAAAACTATTCGAGATAAAAGGTTCTATGTAATCGATTCTTCAGTGATCCGTGTTGGTATCTAGTATATAGTTGTAATATAGTTATTATTCGTAATAGAATTAGATTACTTCAAGTTAATAATTACGTTTCCAAAAAGTAGTTATTATTGGCCTGCTTAATGCGACAGTACTTTTAAACTTAGCTAAGAAGCTTTAAATACTGAGTTTTGTAGTACGATTAATCGAACAAATGTTAACTGGAACATTCAACCAAGTATTATATTAAAATGTTGTTTAATGTGGTGGGTGGGGCTAAAGCTCTAGATTTTTGACATTTGACCTTATCTTACCTCTGATTTCCTGACTTATGGAGGAATTAATTTATGAGGTGGGGACACCATTACGTGAATTCCATTATCTCCACTAATCCCTAGAAATTTTAGAAACCAATTTAAATTAGTCAGGGTAAAAAAATGTATCCCTAGATGGTAAAATCAAACGTGAGAATGATTATGGTTGAAAGCAGAAAATACCTACCGTTTAACGTGGGTTCCGAACCACGGGGGGGACCTGAAATTCCCCACATTCACAAAGTGTGAGAGCACACAATTTTTCAGAGCTGTAGGAAGGGTTTAATAGTCAGATAAGTTTGAGCCGGGACCAGGATTAGAGTTCCAGACCCCTAACACAGAAGTCTGACACCATGCCCCAAGTCCGCAGTTTCCTCGGTGTTGTTCAATGCTATAATGATATATATGATAAGTATATGAATAGCATAACATTTTCTTATTGTTGTGTAAGGTAAGAATTTACCAACATGATTTTAAAGGCTATAATAATCTATATCAGTAGGTTAACACGATGTAAGACTGAAATCAAGCTATACCAACCAAGTTACCACCACTGTTAGTGATGATAGTGCCAACATTTCTGGATAGAGTGTGTCATGTGGTCATCACAATGTGCCCTCCAGTCATTAATCTCGGTTTTATAGGCTGGAAAGGTTACCTATTTGTTCCAGTAGCTCCTCATTTATCCTCATGAAGCCAAGTTTGACCTTGTTACAGACTCACTAATTCACAGAAAATTCTAGAAGTGCAGAGGATCTAATGCAGAACCTCTGGATCTGTAACCAGAATCTCTGAACACTACATCACAGAGATGATCAAATCAATATTTATAATAAAATTAATACAAATATTGTAAAGTAGTCATTTAAAACTAGAATATTGACTTCACCAAATTAGTTCCTTATAATTCTAATTATAAAAAATATAACAACTCAAGTCCACTAACTCTTGTCTCATTCATACATTTATCACTGGACCAATAAATTACTTCCGTAAATCTTATTTCTGTTACTTATAAAGTAACATAAAGCAAACTCATGATATAGCAAAGGATTATTCGAGCAAAACTTCGTATACACCAGTTTACACATCCATTATAATTTAAACTTGATCCTAAACTTTTACTTGGAAATTCTCTCTGCTCAAGTAGAACATAACAAATAATTTATTAATTTAAATTTCTTACGAGTTGTTCTACGAGGGTGTCTATTTACAGTGCGTAATATTTCATGACTGACAATTTCTTACAGGTGAACACACACACACACACACACACACACACACACACACACACACTAAGGGTTCGTTCTTACAAGAATGCTGGTTGCCTGCTTCTTCCAATCCATTAGGCAAATGCGATGTGGGTAGTTGTGAATGTAAGGGGAGAGAAGTAGTTTGTTTGGAGGGGTAAGGGTTATGCGGGGAAAAAAAAGTTTTGAAAGTTATTTGATCTCGCTCTTCAAAAGTTTGCGCATAGTTCGGTGATGATATAGTTAGTTGGAAATGAAAGTCTCGTGAGTACATGCGAAATCTTCTCTGTGATGAAACTGATAGGAAACATAACTTTATGAACGTTTTTATTTATATTAAAAACTTGTGAATGTGGGGAATGCCAGGCCTCCACCGTGGTTTGGATTCCACGTTAAACTGTAGGTCCTCCATTTCATCTCACAATCACCCTACCATTACACATTAGCGTAAGTGCGTATAACCCGAACGGGTAGTAAGACGCGGTGCTAATAATAATAATAATAATAATATATTAAAAAAAAGAGTAATCAATTAGATTCAATCAACGTAGCTTTAAAAATAGTTGTTTTGAAAGGAAATCGAATTTGGTTAGAGATAATCATATATAAGTCCAAATGAATAACGGGATGAATCCGTTATTAGTATTTAATATTCTTTGATAAAACAAAACGATTTTAGATATAATTATTAATGAGGTTATCGATTGGAAAAAGCCACACTTTGCATCACATTGAAATAATTGATTGAGTAGATTGTAACTAGTCTAGTCACCTGCATTATTATTAACATATTTATTTTGCGATATTCATCGTCCATCGTCGCAAAACTATATTAGCAAACACATTATGAATTGAAAGTTCAACAAGTGTTTTTTTAGCAAAAATATCACTATCCTTTTCGGGTGTATACATATGTAGACCTACAACTTACGATAGTGTGTCAAGGATGAGGAAAGTTTAATTCAGGTGAAGTGCACTCACATTTACTTGGAGGAAGTTGGAAAGCCATTGAGGAAAAAATACCTTCAGGACAACTGACCAGGATTTCAACCTAAATCACCTCACCATCAGAGTCCATTTCATTAAAAGAATGACGCCTTATACCATACGACAACTGAAGTTGGTCTTCCAACCGTTGTTCAGTGTTCTTATAACTATTTGGTATTTTTTCACCTGCGTTCTACAACATGTGCGGGCGACCCACGCTTAGATTCACTAATAGGTTAGAGATAAGGAAGGTAGAATGCAGAGGAACTATACCTTTATTAGCGTGGAAGGAGAGTGAGAAACAATTGATTGGGAACTATTCTCAGAACACCCAGCCAGGATTCTTAAAGCTAGCCTCTCCATCATTGTCAAACAGGGATACACGATTATTTTATAAAACATTTTGTTTTTAAACTGAGGAACTGCTTCAATTATTGATATTATGAAAACAAAAGTCAAACAATTCCAAATCCATGTTGTATAAATGTTGAAAACATAACTAAGTATTTAATTTTTAACCTTTTTAAGATCTTTTTAAAACAATCAACCATAATCGAGTGTTAATTTTCTAAACTTTTAATGTCGGTCGTTTTGAACCTTTTTTTTAGAACCACTTTTTTAAAGTGAAGTTTGAAAATTTATGACGATAAACATTGTCTTTTGATGATTTTGACTATAAGACTTACCCAGTCTTTTATCATACTAACAAATGTGGAGTTTTATACATTAGTTCTCATGGCTTGTATATAGTTCCTATTATAAAACTTTTTAACTAAATTTGGTCTTAATAATATTAAGAATAGACAATATTGACACTTAGTATACATGTCCACTGATGAGAGTCCCAACCGATATTCGAAAAAGAGGTTGATTGCTAGTATGTTAATACTCTTGAGCATGTTGTATCTTTCTTTCTTTAAACACTTCCTGTGTTATCAAACATACATAATGATTCTTTTTATAGCTCAAAACCTTAGCTCAGTCAATAGTGTGAACAAGTACTTATCCAATGGCCCCAGATTATTTACTCAACAAAGCCAAAACAAATGCCACTTTATAACTGGGTGGTAAATGGTTTGTTTAACAAGTGATTTGTCTTTCCTAAAGAGCTAAGCTAGGACACGTTTTTAAAAGATTTAAATTAAGCTCTAACTATCCAATGCACAAAATTAAGTTTGATGCCGTAATTTTTGTACCTTTAAATATAAATAAAACGGTCATACTATTATAATTAATAAGTAGCAAGATTAATAAAAAGAATTATTGTAATTAAAGTTTAATATTGAGTTCATTTGATAAAATCGATCAAAACTGTAGCAATGAAGTTTAAACCAAACATTTTAATTTAATATGATATACAACATAACTAACAACATTAATGAATGTATTAATTTTTTTTTTAGAATAATCAAGAAACAAGAACAAAGACAAAAATGGTATATTAATTATTTAAATTTGTAATGACAGAATCACAAATCAATAAGCAGGGCCAAATAAAGTTTATAGCTTTTGTTTTAGGCTATCAGTGTAGTATACACACCAATATAGATATATAGGATTAGTACAACATTATTTTGAATATATTTTTTAACCGTTTTATTGTATTTGTTATTATATGTAGTCGGCAAGATAATAAAACAAAAATGAATTTCATATCCCTACAATCTTACAAGATCTAAGCTAGATAATTTTGTGGATCGCCATGATATGTCTTATATAATATATTATATTAAGTATTTTTAACTGGATGTATTTCATTATAATTATTGCGATTTCCCAAAAGTGCTATGGCGATGCTACTTATAGTTAATGAAGCATGCGAGTTCCCATAAATTATATAAAAAATTTGACAAATTTTAATGTGTTCATATTAAATATAAATACTCTTAAGTGAACCAAACATGAATTAAATCTGTTTAGATTTCATAAGCCTATATAGATCAAACTCTTGGGAATGTATATAGAGTTGAGATTAGGATTTCAAACAATTCTCCATTCTACCTGAACTGCTCGTGTACTGGGAGATTGACTGAATTCCAAGACTTGAATATAAATACGGCCCTAAATAGATGGCGAAAATTATGTGTATGGCTGGATGTGGTATCAAAAGAAAAGTATCAATGCTGTACTCATTAAAAGTATCGGAAGAAAAATATCTATGCCGTATTAGTATCGAAAGAAAAGTATCGATAGCAGTAACTATCGGTATCGAAATTCTAATCTGGAAAAATGTGTTTTTTTAAATTTAGTATTAATAATCTCATACCCGGATCGGTGGCCGCGTGGTCTGAGGCGCTAATCTCGTGTTTGACCTCACTGCCGAAGACGGGGAGATCGGAGTTTGATCCCGATTGGGTGCACTGAGGCTGAAGGTGGTTTTCCTAAATGGCTTTCCACTCTCCCCTCACGCAAATACGGGTGCATTGCCTTTAAATTAATTCTACCTAATCCCTAGCCCATTAGTGTAATTAGTACACAGGCAGATAACTTGAACAGATAGTAAAACTTGGGGCTAAAAAAAATCTTGACTTTTGCATCATAATAAGTATTTTCATTGATATTTAAACACTGAAAATTATAATGGTTTTTAATACTTTGAAACAAATTTTATAAGATGTTGATATTAGTAAAGTATCGATACTTTTATCACATCCCTATGTGTATGGTAGGAATGATGTATTCTTAGAGCATTTTATTGGAGAGAGTTTGTAAAAAACTATTATGTGAAAGAGGGAGGAAAGTCTAAAATGGGCAGTTAATATTTGGGACGATTTTAAACATGTACTTTATCGCGGTAGTTCTCCCATCCCTTCTACACGCTAATGCGGGTACGTTTTATATAATAATCCTTTCTCATAATTACCCATTAAATTAAGTCGAAAATAACCCTTGTGCTAAGCGTAACAGAAAAATAATAACAATCTGAGGAAGGGGGGAGGGAAAATAAAAACACCTCATATGTGCAGCGGCGGAATCCAAAAACTAATTTGGTTAATACCTCATCCCGGGCGGTACGAGTAGCAACGTCCACATTACTGGAAGCGATAGCCCGAAACTTCGCTGTGAATCATGGGAAGCACCAAAAGGGGGAACATCAAAATATAAACATGGTTACTAGAACTTATTATGAAACACTGATTTCATTAAAAACAGGCCCGCTTGCCTTTAGTGATTTCTAAAGCGTAAAATACCTTCTTTTATTTTAGGAAAAAATGTTTTTGAATTAAAAAAAATATAACTTTCTCTTTAATAATTGAAATTATTATACTACTAAGATATCTGATTAATGTTTAAACAAAAAAAAAAGCTATTTTATTTGGTTAAAACCCTCGAATGCAAAAATAAAATGCAATGCTAAGCTATAATACATTAAAACTTGAAACAAATTATGCGAACACATTTGTTTGTAAACACTAGTGTCTTCTTAACAGATAGCACATTCTTAAAATAAAGCTAACCCATAGCAGTTCCATGTTGCCAGATTGAGCAGATTAAGTTCAAACTTTAACAGCGATATGTTCTCCCTACTCAGTATGATATTCATTTTTCAGGTATTGATGAAGATACAACCCCATGTAGACTATGCAAATCAGATTAGCTATATTATTGGTAAAATGGAAACCGAGTGGGTGAAAACAAATCACAGTTAAACAGGCCTTGATTAAACTCGCAACACGTCAGGCTACTGCTTCGTAGGTCTTTTGATAACTGAAATTATATAATTTCACAATTAGGGATTCATACTCCAGACCTTTGGATTAGTTGATCTGTTAACTGAAAAATCCGGGGACTTTTACAAAAGAAACAGTCGCATTTCATCTAATGAATTCATTGATGAAATTATAAGTTAAGTAAAAAACTCCGGCTTTCGCAATTCCTGCTAAGGAAATATCTTTAAATAATACATAAAACCTAGTACTATGTTTAATTATTTTTTGATATTTCACACCATTCCCTTAAAATTCTTCCACCCAATGTAAATTTTATAATTAAAGCGTATTCACATAATTTGAAATGGCAACGTTTCCTTCTAAATAACTTGAAAATTTTCACCTCGTGTTGCTGCTTCAAAAGCAAAACACTCCACTAATTTTAAGAATATGAAAAATGTATATGATTATGATTATTGGTAAGCCTAAGAAATGATATAATTTAATATTTAAAAATACTCTGTTAATGATTTGTAGCTATCCTATACCTTATCTTTATTGAAAGTTCTTTTGTATACTTAACCTCTTGTCCCAGGTTTTATCACTGGTTGAATCAAAAATATTAACACTTGAGAAATTAAGGTGAACTAATAGTTCTGTGACAAGGTATTGTGTCTGGTATAGAGCTAAGTTAATTTGTGAAACATATAACCAGTTAATTTGGCAAGTGTGCGTGAAATAGCCTTTTTCACTAAAAATATTTCTGGCTTCAAGAGTTAATGGAGAAACTGTGAAATACAAGTATTATATTATTTAATTTTCTCTATTAGCTTATTAGTATTTTGCAGAACTATTACATTATAAAACTACAATCCAATTTTCATAAAAATAGTCTTTTATAAATAATGCTGTGGACAAAATTGTAAACACTTTAATATTTTATTAGTGTTATTTTATATGTTTTGATTATATATATATATATATATATAAAATTATAGCTGCAGATAACATGGCTTAACGTGTGAATTCGTTAAAGTAACAGTCATATAAGACTTATTATATAAAAATTGTGTTGTACGTATAGTGTTGAAACAGTTGAAAAACTCTGAAAAACTTTTAACTAGTGAACGAGGTAATTTCACCTTATGAGTAACGAAGAGTTAGAGGTCCTTGCATTAATAATAATACAATGAAATGTAAATCAAATTCTCCAATTCAAACCATGCCCTACGTGTCTAACCAACGATAAAAACGTTTGAGTTTTTTCGTCGTGGTTGATTAACCGGGAGTAGGATAGAATTTACACTGTGGTATCTCTTCTCAATTGCTAAACATTTCTCTTCTCATCTTCTAAATGCGGTTTTCAGAACTTTCGAAAGCGTGACTGCCTCAATTTTAACGTTTCAACAATAATATCCCCGGAAAGTTTTGCAAAGAGATGTGATTGCCTTTTGTAAAATCACCTGCTCTTTGTCACGCTCGACTTCACAGTCGTACCAACCAGAGTACCACTCAAATAACTACAACAAGTTCTAGATTCTAGGATGGAGGTTGAAAGTTAAATGAGTTGAAGAAAACAATGCACACACACACATACACACAAAACACAGCAACTAGTCATTGGAGCAATTTCACTCTTTTGATGTGTATAAATAGATGTGCAAAGTCAGAAAGAATTTCAGTACGATTATTCATCTGAACAGTGAAACAGGATAATAGTTGTGAAGTTAGTGTTTTATTAAAACTAGTTACTCTTTTCGGAGGAAGAGATAGTGTTAGAATATCAAGATGGCTAAAACTTTTTGGCGTCCTTGGCTTTTACATTTAGTTTTCGGAGCCTTGTGTTTACTTCAAACAACGTGTTCGGCAAGGGAGATCGGCTCCTTCGATGTCTTCACCGGCCCATTCGTTGAGGAAAAACAAGATGATCTCAGAGCCGAGGGTTCCGAGATCGTGGCTCTCAGCCCAGACAGGACTGAAGTGATATACGACTTGGTGCCCGCGGCTTCCGGTCATCACCACAGCGAGCACCACAAGAAGGGTGGTGGCCACAAGCACCACTCGGACCACCACGCCAGTCACGGCCACAAGGGTGACAAAGGCTACAAGAACCATCACCACCACGAGAAGGGTGATCACGGTGAACATGGCAAGGAGCACCACGCTGGTCACTACAGCGATCACGGTGGGCACAAAAAGAAACACCACGACGGGGCTGGGCACCACGCAGAACATCACAAGTCAGAAAAGGGTCACAAAGGGGGAAAGTTCGGTGAGAAGGGCGGCCACAAAAAGGGCCATAAAACCCACGGGTATCACAACAAATTCCATAAGGACGAGTATCATAAGGAACATAAGTTCTACGATGACTTCCACAAGGGAGGTCATCACAGCAAGCACGGGGACTTCCACGGGCACCATGAGAAGAAAGAAGGTGGCCACAAGAAGGGAGGTCATCACAAGTCCGGCTACCATGATGATCATTACGGAAAGAAAGGTCACCATGATAAGGGACACTATGATGACGAACATAAGGGCTTCAAGGGTCACCATGGACACGAGGAGCACCATGGACAACCACGAGGACTACGGGAAGAAGGGAGGTCATTCCGGGGGAAGCAAGCATGGCTACAGCAAGGGTCACCATTAGTTTTCAACGTGTTTTATTGTTAAATACCAATTGTTATCAAACTTACCTTTGGGAAAGATTATTGTACATAATTTTATTTCTAATATTTATTGAAACAAATCGAGACCATTAAACAATATCTATTTAAAACTGTTTTATTAAAAAAAAGATTTATGAGTGATATTTGAAATAGTGTTTTTCTTTACTATAAATCATATTGAGGGCTGTAAATAATCCTATAAATGTTGATATTAATATTTCACTCAAAATGGGACGTTTGCTTACTAAAAATTATGCATCGTATCAAAGCATCGTAAAATATAAATATTGTCATCGGAAAAATCCTTATTGTACTGTATATATTTAAGATGATTTTAGATATTCATTAAATTAATAATTTAATAACTATGCCAGTAAGCTAAAAAAGAATTTACTCCACACAGGTGTAGTAGGCGCAATAAAAATAAAAAATCTATTAAAATTATTATTTTCAAAAGAATAAGGGTTTAATTGAACACGTACCAAATACCAATGGCATAAATATACTAGTTTAGCAGTTACATTAAAAACGTTTTTATTACAACACAGAATATGCTTTTAGATATAGCCTAGATGCCCTCAAAGGATTTAAATATTAATCTTATAAAGACAATGAGAAGGTTAAAGAAATAATCACCTCTAAATTAATCTTTAGATGGTTCCAGTATAAATCTCTTATATAACCTTATATGATCTAGTAACAATACCCTAGGTATCCTCAGATTATTAAAATATTAACCTCCAAAAGATTGTTAAAAGATTCATGCATACATTTAATCTAAATCATATAAAGATTATAACATAAATCTTCTGTATATCCTCAGATGATTTAGGAATAATCAACTCGATACCTTAATACGATTAAAATATTAATCGCTTAGAGACTGTAAGAACATTTAAGCGTAAATTTACTGTAATGTCTCAGAAGCTCTAACATAAATCTTTTGTTGACCCTAAGATTAACTAGTAATAATCTCATAGATTCCCTCATAGGATACAAAATAATCACCTAAGGACCAGGAGAATAATCAAGCATTAATCATTTGAATAAGCAGAGGGTCTTAACATAAATTTCCTTTGGTTCACCAAAATATTAAATCCATAAT
Source organism: Timema douglasi (assembly GCA_901482245.1). NCBI lineage: Eukaryota > Metazoa > Arthropoda > Insecta > Phasmatodea > Timematidae > Timema > Timema douglasi. The sequence continues at coordinate 86,265 of CABEEJ010002811.1, forward strand.
CTCATGAAAATTTTTCAAATTACTAAATATGAATCATTTAGGTAACATAAGATAATCATGACGTGAATTTTAAGTGGACGGTATGATGATTAAAATATATTCCTTAGATACGTTTAGAGAGCTTACCTACTAAACCCCTTGTTTTCCAAAAAGAATTCCAACATAAATTTCATGGACTACCTTAGAGGACTCTTAGAAAAATCCCTTAAGTCCCTCAGAAGAACATTTATATTTTGTAGTCACTCAGAGGTTTATAACGTGAATCCGCTTGAAACCCTCAGAATATTTAAACATGAATTTCATGTAGTCCGTTAGGTGAGAATTTTGGTAAATTCACTGAAGAACCACAGTAGCTCCAAAAATAAATATAATTTAGTCCCTCAGAGGATCATATTCCGGAGCTATTCATAAAGCTCAAATACGAATCCTCTTGAGACAACCGAGGATAGTAGGCCTAATGTATAACAAGTGCTATAAAAATAACTCGTGTACTCTGAAATTGAGGCAAGGAGACTTGTTTCAGCACATACACATACTAACACGTCAGTATCATCGTGCAACCAGGGTAATTTTTAACTTATTATCAAGAGTTTAACATGCGTGCATGTGAAAGATTAATCATCATGTGTAAAAACTAATATATAATATGATTTTGATTGGCAGAAACTTTTAGAAAATAGCATATTATTGCGATTAACAATGACGACATTTAAATTTATTATTTGATTTATTTAGTAAGTATTGATAATATAGGCATATTACATGACAGTACGTATGAATACATGAAAGTAGATCTAGTAAAATCTTTAGCTCTTATATAAAGTTCTTCATGTGAAAATTATTAAAATATGTACTAAGATTTGTTTCTAAATTTCCTTGATTCATAATAGTTGTAAAAAAAAGCTTATTCTAGGCTACAATACTCAGCAGTAGAAATTATAAGAGCTCAAATCATTGTATCCGAGTATAACCAATATTATCAAATGCGTGAAAATGTTACAACATCTATGAAAAAAAAAGTAATTTTTCTTTTACCCATTTCTCACTAATTAATCGGGCTGTACTAGGACCTTTTGGTTTCACCACGTTTTATTTCCCGTTTGGGTTGTACGAATATGTACTAATCATTCTAATGTGTTAGCTTAGTGGTGAGGAAGGATGAGCTTAGAGGAGGTATACCCACATTTGAGTGGAGAGAGAGTGGAAAACAATTAAGGAAATCCACCCTCAGTACACCAGACTCGGATCAAGTCCCTATTTAACCATAATTGGAAATCTGTAACTTAACTTTTATATTGTTTGAACCATAAATAAAGCCAAATATATTTTGTTCATAAAATTTCAAGGGGTCGTGGGGGAGGGGGGTTGAAACCCTAAAATTCCCCCTGTCTACGGCCTTGGTCTTATACCATATGGCCACTAAAGCGGATGACAACATATTAGTTACGTTAGTTTGGAAGAGAAGAACGAGGTTGTCTTTAGAGGAAATGAACCAGAATTAGTGTAAAAGGAGTGTAAAAAACCCCATTTAGGAAAACATATATTTTGTACACTTGGTAGGAATTTGGAATCAAATCTCTCTGTGACCAGAAAACAGGATTAAAGTAGCTTAAAATCTGGACTGCGTGGCCCCCAGGTGCGAGTTAATAATAGTTATAAATGGTTAGAATAATATAATTATTATGGAGTTAAAATCAATACATTATTAATTTTAAGCTATCGGGGCCATGTTTAAAAGTATTTGTTCAAAATTTCCTACTCATAACTGTTTGGATTGCTAAATCTAATATAAAATAAAGACTTACCTGTACAAACTTTTAATTTTTTTAAATTTAGTAATTTTTCTTTAAAGCGTGAAACTACTGATTGAAATGTATGCATTTTGATAAATATATCTCAATTACATATGTAAGCTTCCAAATCGTCAAAGGGTGATAACTCAATATTTTCTAAAATTCTTGGTATTTTGGGCCTTAAAAAGAGGGTTTGTTATATATTACATTAAATAATTATTTTAATAAGTTTGGGTTTACTTTATACACAAGCTTAAATAAATTGTTCCAATTATAACCCTTTATTTTTATAATTATACACCTATATTGAACCTTTTACCAATTTTATGTGAGTATGCATTATATTACTCTTGAACGCTAGACAAAGCTGTTTAACAATTTTTGATATTTTGGAAATACTTGGTCCAGTTTTTGTAGTACTCCGAAAATATCTACGAGTATTAGTATTAGTATTAGCACCGCGTCTTACTTCCCGTTCGGGTATACGCACTTACGCTAATGTGCAATGGTAGGGTGATTGTGAGATAAAATGGAGGACCTACAGTTTAACGTGGGATCCGAACCACGGTGGAGGCTTGGCATTCCTCACATTCACAAGATGTCTTGTCAGAGTTGAAGGAAGGGTTTATCAATCAAATAAATCTTTGCTGGGACCGAGGATTGAACCACGGACGCCAGCATAGAAGTCTGACACCTTACCCCTAGACCACCAGGTCACCCTCTCTCTACGAGTATTAACCAATTGTATTCTAAATAATTACTTTGTGTATACCCAAATAGGCTTAGTTATTTGAAAATAACAGTTTTTCACAATTTTTACCTAATACGGTTCCCCTTTTAGTACAACCTACAATAATTTAAACGTATTATTTTAATAACGACTTCGGGAATTTTACAAATTGAAGCTTGTTTAGGCTTTAATCATGACATCATGGACATTTGTATATGTGTACCTATCATAAGCTTATAGATAGATTTTAACCATATTTAAATACAAATAAGTACATAGAAATAAACCTTTAGATATATATTAAAACTATAATAGAATATGTATATTAAGTACATTTTCTAAAAATTAAAGAAAATAATTTTTTTTAATCATAGTTCACGTATAGAGCAATAACATATGAATAATTGTTGTTAAGTATTTTTCAATAGATATAAAATTAAGATTATACCTAAGTTTTTATACATACAATCTCTTAAATCAAGTTCATAGCTTAATATTTTATACGATTTAAAACCAAATAATGCCTTTCACTAATTAACTATTAATATTAACATGTATATTTAGTTATAAATAATGTTTAGAAATTTACTTTAGTAGAAAGAGCAATTTGTAAGCCATATAGTAACAGATATATGAAAGAATTTAGGGTTTTGTTTCAGTTGTATTTTTTTAAATTTACAAACTAATTTAATACCTCTTATTGTATTGTTTCTTTACAAAACTATTTATTTTATTCTCATGGTTAAGAGTAATCAAAATACGTTAACGTTATTAAATAAATTTCAGACAAATATTTTAGCAAATATTGTACAAGAAATAGTCAGAACTTCAACGTTATTAATTAGCATTAGATATTAATGCTTACAAAATAAATTAAATTACTATCATTTGCGTGACTTATTTAAACAAGTTGAAAAATAACATAGACCTTCCTTCATCTGTCAAAAAAAAGTATTAAAAAGAGACGTAATAGTATAAGATAGAGAGATAAAACCTAACGTATCATTATGTTTTCTAATAAATTATACTTTGATAACAAACATTTATACCTTGTTTATAATCTAATTTTCAATCTCTTTTGTTTCTCAGAATAAATACGTTCGTACTTTCTTAAACTGAACTTGTGTTTCAATGAAGTGTAACACGAGTTTATGAGAAAATAACTCTTGTTTTATGTTACTTTATCACCCATTGTTGTAAAACGAGCAAATTGTCAAATGTAAAACACAGTAACAAAATAGTACAGTAATAGAGTTTATAATTAATTGATGAGCTCTTTATCTACTTGCTGATGTTTTAGCTTTTATCCTTTACCAAAAGGACTTATGTGACAACTATCTATGTGTGTGTGTCTTCTTGTTTGTATTCTCTTTATAGTTACTAAACCGTTCCATAGATTGCGAACAGTTTTTAATCTAACGTAGTAATTCATTATTCTACCTTATGAGATTAAGAATGTACAAATTAAATATTCTGTGTGCCAGCAACTTTTGGAAAGTTTGCCAATTCAAACATAAGCATATCTAAAATATCTACTCTTATCAAAGTTAGAATGGCGATATTTGATCCACAAGACTTTAACAACAACCAATTTAAACTGACCTTAATCATTTTGAAAGATAAATAAATGTGCTCCATAGTGGTTAGAAACATTTTAAATATATTTATTTAATTTTATTTTATTCAAATTATGTGTACAGATAGTACTTTCTTAAAATATCACCCAAATATTATGATATTATTATAGTCTACAGTAAATATAGTAATTAACATAATATTGTTGAATATTGAAATTTGGATAACAAATCCATTTTATACTACTCTTCTGGATTTTCTGCATATTTGCTATTATGATGTAGAAATGATGGAAGTAGAGTTTAAGGAAGGTACAAGTTTTATTTGAGTGACTGAAGAACGTGATAGCTCTGAAGATTAAGTCAATATTAAAATTTTTTGTTTGATAGGTAAAAACATAAAACTTGGCAAGCCTATTGCCTAATTCATTTTACAGCTTGTAGCTTATGAAAGTTTGATCCAATTTCAATTTAATTTTTGTTTATTTTAAAGCGCTTACTAAGATATATATTATAGATTACAAAATATTCTCTAAGCCTTAAGGGTTTGACCAAATCATAAAACACTAAAGATATATTTCTAAAAATGGATATCTCCGTTCAATAACTTTTTTATGGTGCACAATATCAGTACAAAAGTACTCCACCTAGCTCTAGCTCAACTATTTCTACTAGGCCAAACTCATTACACCCTATCTCTCGCAGGTCCATTCTAATAACATACTCTCATATGCGTCTAGATCTTCCCGTTGGGCCTAAGATTAAATACCCTGAACAAGGTTCTAGGTTCGCTCATTTGCTCTGCCTGTTCTTCCCACCGTAATCTACGAGACATAATTATTCTAATTGTTAAAATATATTTAAAAAATTATATACAATCTTTAACTGTAAACACTCAGATAATACATATTGTACAAACCCCTCCCTAAGTCTCACTATCCAAATACAGGGGTGAACCACCCAACAAGGCTGTAGCAGAATTAATATTTATTTATGTGTGGGACGCCAGATAATGGTCTGACCACACTCGGTTATAGACGGTGAACACAGTCACTTGTCTCAAGACCTCCAGGCTCCAGGTGTCTATAAGACTCTAGACACAGAAGTAGTCTTATATACTGGGAACTATTACTACTTTTTATTATTTATTTATTATTTAGCACCGCGTCTTACTACCCGTTCGGGCCATACGCTTAAGTATTAATTACGTTAATGTGTCAGGCATTGGGAGGGTTGAATTAGAGGAAATTAATCAACATTTGCTTGGAGGGAGAGCGGAAAACCATTTAGGAAAAACCACCCCCAGTTCACCCGACCGAGATTAGAACCTCGATCTCCCCGTCCTCAGCAGTCGAGCTCAACACGACTAGCGCAATTACTACTTAAGTGATGCGTTTAACAAGTGTGATGGTTGAGATATTTATATTTTAAAAGTGTAATTTTGCATCAGTTTTGAATAGTTATCACGTATAATAATATTAATAATAATAATAATAATATGTGCCTATTACAAATCTTGTCGTAAATGACCGTTATACTTATATTTTTTTAAATTTAGCACCGCGTATTACTAACCGTTCGGGCCATACGCTTAAGTATTAATTACGTTAATGTGTCAGGCATTGGGAAGGTTGAATTTAGAGGAAGTGAAATCACATTTTCGTGGAGGGGGAGTGGAAAACCATTTAGGATAAAGCCACTCCAGCTATCCCGACCGAGTTTTGGACCTCAATCTCCCCGTACTCGGCAGTTTAGCAAAACATGAAACTACCGCGTTAGGAACCACGCCAGTGAGGCGGGTTATTTATACTAGTAATCAAACATGAAATGCAATACATAACACATTAGACAATACCCTTTTACCAACTATAAATAAGTGTCTTCAATGGATTAGTTGATGTGTATTTACCTTGGCGATGTAAAACAATAGTGTGTTTTATGACAAAATAAACAAAAAAGTGTATTTTTATTAATTATGAGAATATGGTTCAAAGTGACCATGTAATATACTAGTTATGCATTTGGTTGTGAATTTATATCATTACACTCTTCTAGCTGTAAAAAAAGTAAAAGTTTTAGTTATTTCAATAGTATACTCCAAGATGGCTTTAAAGTTCATACAAAAGTAAATGATCAATATTGTCGCTAATTAATTCGACCAATTTTAGTTTAAAATTAAGTAATAAATATAGATTAAGGCTGGTTAACTTGAAAGTAGTTATACAATATTGTGAAAGTTAGTTTTACTCGTAGAAATTGTTGCAATAACCTATCATCACAACTTAAGTTGATAAGGCTTTTCAAACATTTTTTGTAACAAATTTCTTAGTGGCGATACTGGTTGAAACTCTAATGGTTACCAGTAAATGTAGACATGTTGACAACATACCTGGTCAGTAGATATAACATATTATTTAAAATAATAAAACTTCATCCTTCCTCAGATATGTGGTAGCTTGACGTCGAGCTGATGGTCAATATAGGATGTGAACACTTTTTTTTATCAACCTGTATATTTTAAAAACACTGCTCAAAAGCGTACATTTTAATAGTTCTGGAAAATCCTTCTGGGATTGTCTTCACCAAGTGTTAATCCAATAATAATCATTTTAATAAACTACTTACTTTAAATAAAAAATATTAATTTTGATCTAAGAATTAAAAAAGGTCTTTAAATAATATTAAAATAACAAATAAAATAAAATTTATCCATTCAAAAGATATCATCAATAAACAAAACTCAAATTAATCAAAACTGACCTATGACAGCGTTCATTACATTAACCGTAGCATCATTCATTGCTCACTGCTCTATGGATTGTAGTTAAAAAGATCATCACGATCTTGTACGAAGATTCCAGAACACAAAGTCGTATCGAATGATTTAATATTTGTGTTAATATTATTACTGTTACAAATCATCAAATACTTAAACCCTGAGTATTTATTGTAATTAACACATAATAAGAATAAAAAAAAACCTTCTAAAGATAATACAAAGATTAAATAGTTCCCCAAGTCAGACGAGCCCCTAAAATCAACATCTGTGATGCCTAGTTGAACTTCAGAATGATGGCGGTCCTTTACAAGTAGCTACCCTTCTAGACGTATATCCAAAATTAGGGTAAGTATACATTTATTAGATATTTCCATCGTTGGTGGTAACCCTTAACTACAACTATTGTCTGGGAGACGAATGAGTGTTCATTGCAATAATTAATTTAAAACGCAGTAAGGAACTCATTGAAAGTTTACAATTTCATTGTTAATTAAGATTTATCTTGGTTAAAGTATGCAAACAATAACTACAGGGTGACCTGGTGGTCTAGGGGTAAGGTGTCGGACTTCTGTGCTGGCGGCCGGGGTTCAATCCTCGGTCGCGGCAAAGATTTATCTGATTACCAAACACTTCCTTCACCTCTGACAAGACATCTTGTGAATGTGTGGAATGCCAGGCCTCCACCGTGGTTCGTATTCCACGTTAAGCTGTAGGTCCTTGATTTCATATCACAATAACCCTACCATTACACATTAGCGTAAGTGCGTATAACCCGACCGGGTAGTAAGACGCGGTGCTAATAATAATAATANTTAGCGTAAGTGCGTATAACCCGACCGGGTAGTAAGACGCGGTGCTAATAATAATAATAATAATAATAATAATAATAATAATAATAGCTACAGCTTCACACAGGAAATGGCTGTGAAATAAATGCCTAGTTTTACAAGTGCTGAGACAGTGACTGCAAGTAACTCTGAACAATCACTGGTATAAATCACTGCTCTTTTAAAATCAAGGTCACTGTGATCACCGATATCGTAAAATCACTGTTTCGCCCATCCCTAACAATGCTTAGGGGTTACCATTCAAACAAAGTTAGGAAGCCCCCCAACATTTATTTCCGGTGGTAGGTGACTATACGGTCCGTACCGCACAGAAAAATTGCGGAGCAATAATCTCTCGACGATTCATCCGCGCCGGTGCGGTCCGCACTTGTGTGCCACTTGCATTTAAAAACATGGATATAATTCTACCGGGAAAATGCGGAGCGGTGCTTTGCGGCTCCGAGTAGCCGGTTCTTAAAGCCATATAACATATAAATATCAAGTATGAACAAAACCCATAAAATATTTTTGGATCCAGTCCAGGAAGATATGAATAGACAAACCGCATTTTGAAATCAACTTTTTTTTTGCGTTCGAAGACGAGTAAAAAATAAAAATTCATCGTTATATAGAAAGTATTCACGATTAATCTATAATATTTTATACGAACAAGTAGAAAATAAGATTTTGAAAAAACCCAATAAACTACGATCAAATATTAGATTGTAATTTAATATGAGGGTGAAAAGTAGTTTTGAAAAATAAATATCTAAACTAATTTTCACCAAAAATTATATCCATATTGTAATATTTAAAAAATATCACTATCTGATTTTTATCTAGTTCTGTCAGTGCAAATTATTTATTACTATTTTGAAATTTCTAATAAAAAACTTTTGAACCTAAGCAAATGTGTTAATATAAATATTGAGTCACACTTATGTGAATTTTGTACATTAGACCACATTTTAAAGATAATAGATCTAACAATAATGCAATTTTTAAAACAATTCTAAGGAAGCTAGGCCTGATAGCTTCCAGTGTAAATGAAGTGTTCCAGGTAAGCGAAAGCATAAAATATGTCTACCAATTCTTAGATGATCTCACAGAAATTAAGAAGCCTATTCAATTATATTAACCTCAGACCCCTTAGCTCAGTCGATAGGTAGCATGTCTGTCTACTAAGCTAAGGGTCCCAGCTTCAATTCCCAGCATGGCCGAACAATTTACCAATGGTTTAATGTGGATTTCTACTCTCATAATGATGAATTAACGTATGGGGACTAGATTTTAGGTCTATCCTATATTTCACATTTCGGTTCAGAAAGTGTACGTTAAACACCTCATATATATATAAAAAAGGATTAAAATTACTGTGGTTTATTTTAACTTATATTCAATTAACTTAAACTAACCTAGCCTAACTTAAAGAAAGGAAGTAAATATTATTTATCAATTGATAATATATTAAAATATTACAATATTTAAACAAAATCTATAAACTATTTTAAGCATTCTAATTTTTCATTCATAGAATTTCTGATAAATTAATTTTTTAATTAAATTACCTGTAGATTATATCCTTTCAACATTTTACGGACTCATTCATGAGCAAACGAAAAAACATAGTGTTATAACATTTTTAATATAGAGTAACAAAAGGAAAAAATTAATCTTTGGATTCTCGGATCAAATGCTATGTAAATCTAATTTGGTTTGTAAGTGATGCAAACTTTAGTGTTCAAATCTCTGGGTTTATTGAGAGTAATATTTCTTAAAAGATGTCCCACTCTATATACACACAAATGCAAGTACATCCATTCTAAATCTCATTTACTCTTTTTAACGTAATTAACCCGAGTAAAACTTGGACAGGTTGTAAGATACGGTGGAAAATAAATAAAGTCTACAAAGTATTGTGTCTAAAATTTATTCCCAATTTTAAAACTGTTTGTGTTGCAAATAAAACGTAATTTAGCATTAACTATCCGTTTCTCCTGGTTAGCTAAGGATAAATTTATATAACTACATTAGTCAACATGCGACCGTACTATATCGATTAGGAAAGAATCGGCCACCACAGAGCCAAATGTTTCCGGCTGAGAAGAACTACTCTCTTCGAGTGAAGGAGGGAGAAATAACAAAGGAGAAAGACAAAGATAGAAATATAAAAAACCCTTCCAAACTATCGTCTGTAACTGACTTGATTAGCAATATAAATACTGCTGGCATTAGCCTCAAAGAGTTAGTATCAGTCGTCCAGTAAAGGACGACAAGGCACAATGGCGATCTATTTGATGGCTCCTATTATCGGCCGCCCTCTGCGCCTCGTCTTCCTCTTGGCTGCCGCATGTCTGCTGCAGAACTTGTGTGTAGCAAGGGAGATCCGATCCTTAGACTTGGAAGATGAGGAGGAAGTCTCAGACCTCCAAGTGGCGGCCTCAGAGCTGAAGGCGACGGAGGTTGGAGATCTCGTGGGGGCGGCGTCCGGCCACGGTCACCACCACAGCGAGCACCACGAGAAGGGAGGCGGGCACAAGCACCACGCTGACCACCACGCCAGTCATGGCCACAAGGGAGACAAGGGCTACAAAAACCATCACCACCACGAAAAAGGCGACCACGGTAAACACGGCAAGGAGCACCACGCCGGTTTCTACAGCGACCACAGGTGGCCACAAGAAGAAACATCACGATGGAGCCGGACACCACGCAGAACACCACAAGAGTGGGCATGGACACAAGGGCGGTAAGTTTGGACACCACGGGGGTCATAAGAAGGGTGAGAAGACTCACGGATACCACCACAAGGCTCACAAGGACGAGTACCACAAGGAACACAAGTTCTACGATGACTACCACAAGGGAGGTCACCACAGCAAGCACGGGGACTTCCACGGGCACCATGAGAAGAAAGAAGGTGGTCACAAGAAGGGAGGTCATCACAAGTCCGGCTACCATGATGATCATTACGGCAAGAAAGGTCACCATGATAAGGGACACTATGATGACGAACATAAGGGCTTCAAGGGTCACCATGGACACGAGGAGCACCATGGACAACCACGAGGACTACGGGAAGAAGGGAGGTCATTCCGGTGGAAGCAAGCATGGTTTCAGCAGTGGAGGTGGTGGGGGCGGTGGAGGCGGTGGTGGCGGCCACGGCCACGGCCACCACTAACATATCATCCCAAGGAAAGTTTTTCAGCGACTCACCGAGATTTTCAAATTCTAATCTGAATAAAGGGAATAAGAAATTTACAAGCTTATACACAGATATCTTCAAATTAGGTACTACATCACTTCAAATATTATATTTATTGGGAAGCATGTTAATTGTAAGAAATACTTACATAGCTGTCAAAAAAATTCCAATTATTTATTAAAGCTGAACCAAACCAAAGAAAATGTGAGGGGATGTAGTAAGCTAACGAAGTTTGTTATGGAATTGTTGTTAATTGTTTTAAAATTGTTATAAGAATGTTACATTGTTATGTTTTGTGAAAATTGTTTAAGCAAAAAATAAAATTTACTTAACTATATTAAAGAGTTTTTTAACTGTCTCATATTTCGCTAAAAAACTTTGAATAGAAATACTTGTACATAATTACACGCGCACACATACACACACATTTATTTGTTCGTTTATTCATATTAAATAATTATTTCAAAATAGTTTTAAATTTTCAATATAAATATATATTTAGCATTTTAGTATATATTTAAAAAGAAAAAAATATAATCATTTTAAAAACACTTAAAAATATCTTGTTCCCAAAATATTAGTTAATTTAAAATAAATAATTTATCTTATTATTTGTAAGTTTCAAAACTACCTTATATTTGATTATTTCATTGAAGGTAGTATCAAATCAAATCAAATCTAAGACTCAGCGTATTCTAATGGAATCCTCATATCTAATCTACGAGGTTAGAATTTGATTCGAATCCCTATCAATTTTACTGGACATTGCTATATTGTGATTTTCAATATGGTTGCTATCCACCAGGTGTTAGCTAAAGAATTTCTGTAGATCAGATTCACTATCCTGTCCACTTAAATTAGAAGAAATTTTCAATTAATTTAAGACTAATTGATTTAAAACAATATTGTCTTTAAAAACACGCTATCTAATAGTTATAGGTTGATACCTTGTTAAATTTACTATAGTAGCCTAGCAATTAAACACTTCTAAATATGAACAATTATGCCAATTAAAAAAATGCAATTAGATATTCTTAATATGTCCATATATTTAAATATTAAATTGTGGTAGTCATCTTATTTCCTAAACCAATAATTTAAGCTAACGTTCTTTTAATAATGGAATTGAATGAAATCTAAAACTAAATCTATTCCATTCACTCTAATGCTGAAGTACCAAATGTGATAGTCAACATACATTACATAAGCCTTTTTTACTAAGCTTTAAACTGACGAATAGTTATAGCATTGCTGTTTCAATTGACCATTTAATGTGACTGACCACATAATTTTATAACATGCGTCATATTTTTAACTAAATTCTTCTAATGTCATCACAACTAGCTCGGATTTGTTTAACTGATGTATTTATAAATAATACATTTTTAGTGGCTTTTTTTGTAAAGTCCAAAAATGTATCATGTTAAAAAAAAAGAGTTTAGAATGGTGGTTATCACCTTTATTTTTTTATTGGTGACTGTTCCTGGTGTAATAAAAGCTATCGTGTCCGCTGAAGCCTGACCACTTTCAGTTTTATGTAACGGTTTGATCGCGCTTTAGGAATACAATCTGCATACAATAATCACTAGTGCGGAAGGGAGTCTATGTCTTCATTACATCAGCGTAACGGTGTGATATTTATTGGCCCGTTCAAGCGACGACAATTTGGGTGGTCATAGCCCTGCTACACGACCCGTGTCGAAATATATTTATAATAATCACATTAAATAAATAGGTTAATGTTACATCATATAAGTTAAACTGTAAATGGCTTAAAACAATAATGTTCTTTCTATAAAATAATTTAACACGATATATTTAAAAAAATTTAAAATTACTTCACTTATAAATTTTAGAACATAATCCACTGCAAACCAAATATAAACTATTCTATTATTTGATTAGTCATTGGTTTATAAATATATTTTTCTAATGTGCACCGTTTTTAGGTATAAACACCCTTAGTACATATTAGAGGGATTTGATCTTAGACCTCCCCATCACCGGAAATCCAGTTTATTTCATAATAGATGGCTTAGGTGTGTGATCGATCTGTGGATGTAATTTAACAAAATATTTGACTTACAATAATTGGATGACTATTAAGTTTCATATTATTTATGCTTCAATTCAGATAATAAAAAATATTTTGAATGCTATTAAATTACTTTAAATACTTTTAATATATTCATACTTAAATTTATTTGATCTGAACCTATCCCTTTTAATACATAAGACTAATACCCATACAATAATACAAATAATAGTTTAAGATATTTTCAATGCCGAACTATATATATACCACCCTAACTTGAATTTCCCTATGTTTTCTACTTTTTGTGAACAATTTCCAATTTATTTTCGCGTGAAATTAAGCACTTCAAAGTTAGGCCACACGCTGGTTACCGGCCTGACTAATAATACTATTTACATCTATTAAACTAAATAAAAGGACGGAAAGAACAAAGTAAAACATTGTTTTAAATAATCTAAATAAGGAATTTTGATTTAAAGAACACTTACCTTTTATTAAATATATTAATTATCCTTCTAAGAAGTTGGTTTAACTCTTGTTGTATTTATTTTCAACGTCGACC
>CABEEJ010002812.1:0-30535 GCA_901482245.1 Timema douglasi
CCATTTCCTCGAGGCGGGGCCTTCAGGTGAGAGGTCGTTCTGCTGATGGTACTGGAATAGTCCGATGGGGAAGTTTTCCTGAAGTTTGGGCGTTTCCTGGCGACACGAGTTCACCGTGAGTTAATACCTGCCACACAGTATTAGAATATACTAGCTCTTGTATTAATCGTATTAATTATATTTATAGTATTTTTATTTTACATGTTAAACAGCAGGTTTAACATGCCACAATCTAAACACTTTTTATCCGTACAAACAAGATGAGAGTTCTAATTTTTTTCATGAAAATGACTTTGAGGTTAATTCCAATGAAGGGATTTTTCCAATTTTCATAATGTATCCGCAACCATTTGAGTTAAAATATATCTTATCAAAAAAAAGTTGTATTACTTTTTTAGATAAAAATCATTTATTTGAAATTCAGGTATTTGAAAATGAATTTTATTCTCATGATCTTTGGTGATCAAAGATATTTCTCTTTTCTCAATTTTTCTGTGACAGTGTTCCTAATTCATAATTTTATAGGGTAATTAATTAAAAGTGTATATTATTTCATTTATGATTCTTGGGCACAGACAAGTAAGAAACAGACTCTTAATACTTACGGGGGTTTAGCTGCGCTTCTTTTGCCAGTTTAAGTCCTTCAACACTTGGCTTCGCTAGTGTCACTGCTGGGTGATGATAGGACTGAACGTGGCGATCCTAGTGTTGAATGGCTCAATCTGTCAAACCAAATGGAGCGCAACCATTTTAACCTTGCGGTTGAGTTTCTGGATATATTATTTGTATGTGTCCTTGGTGTAGTGTTTCTACAACAATATACAGCCTTATTATTTCGCTTAACAAATATTACGAGTCTTTTGTAAATGTATTTTTTGGTATAAAAGTGGAAGAAGTTCTGTAAGGTGAATTGTACCATTTATTTTTATAAATAAATCAATTGTAACATATACATCCCAGGATTTAAAGTTGAAACATCAGTTTAATTTATCAAGGATGTTGACACCAAAAACATAAAATGATTTATAATAGATTAATAACCGTTATTCTAGTAATCTTAGCAAAATAATATTTGAATTACATCACTTGGTGGTTATATGTGCAATTAATGTTGGTCTGTATTTGGTGATATATTTTGATATTTTAATATGGTATTGAAAACCTTACAGCTATATTCCATTTACCTGATATTCAATGATATAAAATTCTCACCAGAATTTTTCCAATTGAAAATTTTCTGTAAGTCATTCCTAAAAATATTTATCAATAGCAATCATCAGATTGTGGCGCTACCTATTTGTTTGTTTTTTAAACTCACCACTGGACACGTGAACATATGTGTCAGTCCCAGTACTTCTGGCTTAAACTTCTTAGATTGATCCTGTTGCATTTTCACAAAATCTATTTTTTTTTTAAACTAATCGTAATTAGGTTGTATCCCCTTAGAGTATTCCTCAGATAGTTCCTGCTGCTTAGCATAAAATGTAATCAAACATTGTAAAACATATTTTTATTAGAGATACGATAATTTTAAATCGCACCCTGCGGAAAAGTTGTTAATACGCAACGGTGCGAGACGTGATATCATGCGTTTGGCTCATTTCCACCGTGTGTTTGAAATAAAATAATACAGTAATAATGTAATGGTAAGTAATCAGTAATACAGTAAAATATAAAATAGTGCCTTAGAATATTTTGTAATATTATTTTCCTAATAATAAACTACGGTTTTGTAAAGGTATAACACTATTTTAATTCTTAATTTTTATAAATAAAATTTACAAAAATGCAATATTATTCAAATATTTATTAAATAATAATATTGTATAATTTATTAAAGTACGTGGTTTTGATTAATATTTAGAATATTATAGGATGCTGCAAAAATCCAATGGTGCTAGTCCTAATGTTTTTTTGTTTTTTTTGCTCCAGTACTTGAAGGTTAAACTCCTCATCTACATCAAATGATATCACACTTTATTTTCACTCAATTCTGCTCATCCCTTCCCTAATAATGTTATGAATTAAGCCCGGTTGGATAGTAAATCATTGTTCATGAATAATTTTAGTTTATAAAAATACTTAAAAATTCAAACATTAATAATAATGATATTAACTAAAAATATGAATTAAAAATCTACGTTAATATTGTGTATAAGGTGCTTTTATTTTATTTAAGACAGGATAAATATCTCGAAATTGAATCAAATCATTTACCCAATTTTGTAAAAACTGTGAATTTTCAAACTCACAATTTATAAAATTACCATTTAGTTTATCATAAGGAATCAAAGTCACTATTTAACCACAAGATATGATAAAAAATAACTAGATAATTTTTGACAAAATCCCAACAACATAGACCTTGTTAGCTTCAGGTAGATATATTAAGTTGGACGTCTAAGTATGTGTGGTTTTCTGGAAGAAGCTCTCTATTCTGACAGATTATACTCCCCTTTGCCCTTCACCTACAAACCAAACTTTGTAATGCCATTCAATATACGGATAGGGTGTAATGAGGTGTACTAGATTAAAATAACTCAGTATTAGGGATATAGTGTAATGAGGTGGACTGGATAGAACTGGCTCAAGATAGGGATAGGGTGTAATGAGGTGAACTGGATAGAACTAGCTCAAGACAGGGATAGGGTGTAATGAAGTTTACTAGATATAATTAACTCAAGTTAGGGATATGATGTAATGGGGTGGACCAAATAGAATTAGCTCATGATAAATATAGGGTGTAGTGAGGTGGACTGGGTAGAACTAGCAAAAGATAAAGATAGGGTGTAAAGAGGTGTACTGTATAGAACTAGCTCAAGATGGAGATAGGTTGAGTACTTTTGTAGGTGCGACAATGAATTTTAGCATCCCTAATGCCATAGAGAAAGTAATTAATACTAAGAAAACAAAAAAATTAGTTTAACTAGAACTATAAAAAATCAAAAATATATTAAATTACTTTAACAGTCTGGTATATAACCAAATATTAACTATTTCAGCAATTAGCCCATTAAATACCTACCCCCTTGAAGAAAGGAGAAGGGCTTGTATTTATTTAATTCACGTGAACCCTTAGAAGATAAACTTAAAAAAATCCTTAGTAAATACAAAGGGCCTAGGTGTGTGTCTGCCCTAGTCTGTTTTTGTTGGTCACCGGAACCTCCAGCTGGATCCACCAACCAAGGTTGACATTGAATCTCTCTTCGCTTGTCCCAAGTCTCTCGCCTAGGGCAAACACCACCCCACCCTATACCAGCCCTGACGCCACCATCCCTATAAAAGCCTCCCTCTACACTTCACGCAGTCCCTCACAAACACACACAGACGTCACCCAGCCCTTTCCCAGAGTACCAATTCATGTTTTCTCAAGGTGGCCAAATTCAACAATCCGATGACATCACGTCTGGGGGAAAAATCAACTACCTTTCACCTTAAAACTACGCGATTCACTTTTTACAAGTGTTGGAAATCGATATTTTATTTTGGTTTTTACTTAAATTCTCTTTTTTTTCTACACATAAAAACATTCTATTTTGTTAATATTATTTTGTATGAGGATACTTCTTTATAAAAAAACATGTATTTGTTTTATAATTTATTGTAAAAAATTATAACATTTTTGATGCACTATAATATATCTTGTTACCACAACCATAAAATCGAAAACATAACGATGGATTAATTAGCTAAGCTATTATATTTATAATTGTGACCTGGCGGTCTAGGGGTAAGGTGTCGGACTTCTGTGCTGGAAGCCGGGGTTCAATCCTCGGTGCCAGCAAAGATTTATCTGATTACCAAACCCTTCCCTCGCCTCTGATAAGACATCTTGTGAATGTGGGGAATGCCAGGCCTCCACCGTGGTTCGGATTCCACGTTAAACTGTAGGTCCTCCATTTAGTAGGTCCTCCATTTCATCTCACAATCACCCTACCAATACACATTATCGTAAGTGCGTATAACCCGAACGGGTAGTAAGACGCGGTGATAATAATAATAATAATAATACTATATTTATCAACTATGGTAATAGCCACATATAAATATCATAATATTTAAATTTAGAAATTACGATGATGGAAATTGAACCAGGGACTTTTGGCTTAACGCGGCAATTCTCTCCTCACCATTTAGCTAATCAAGGAATTGTTCCATGTGGATGGTCATTCTTCACTCATATTTTAAGGCATAGACTGTGATGGACGTGTGGAAATTGTCAGCTACAAATGTGTGATCAATTTAAGTCCACGATTTATAAGATAACTCTGCCAACATCGACACTATTTATCACATATTTGTAACCAATCATTTTATTATGTCCATTACAGACTCTGCCTTAAAATATGAATAGAGAATAACCCCTGACCACGAGATGATTCCTGGATATTTAATTGGCTAGAACATTTCAAATAAATTATTACAAAAATATATTGGTTTTTATTTATATTTTTTTGTTCCTTCAACTAGCTATGAAATAGCCAATTATTAAGTAATCCTCAGGAAAGTATTTTTGGAAGTGTTTTAAAACACTTTTGATTGATTATACAGTATTACTAAAAATCTAAAATTTATTTCCACATAGGTTTGCATTACAAATCGTATGTAATCTGTCAGATACCACCTCTATAACTCTGCGCAGTGGGAAATTTGGAAACGTTATAGGTAAATCTGCTCTAAGTATTCATGTACACACGACCAGGATTTAATCCCTGAGCTACCCATAATTTTCAATACAGTCTATTACGGGGGTAGTGCCTTTGATCATTCGAAAACCAAAGCAGGCTACTGTGAATATTAGTATCACTTCTGCTTTTGACTATATGTTTTAAAAACAATATTAAAAAATGAAATAAATAAAAAAACTGTCCATTAATTTTTAGAATACACGAGTCTCTTTTGCGAAGGATCACCTCTTTGGCATTAGGGAAAATGAAGTTAGAAAGATAAACTTCTGCAAAGAAAAGTTTAATTTTGGTATTTTTATACATATGATGTATGTGTTTTTCTATTTTGAGAAAACAATTGCCCTTTCCTTCTGTATAATTTTCCTGGTTATAAGAAAACACAAAGGTTAAAATAATGTCAAAGCTTTAATCTCCTTTCAAAACAAACTCTATTCACATTTTAATCCTTTTTATTTTGCCCAGATCTTTGAATATACACTTGAGATATTTATGTTTATTTTTCTTTTCTACTGTATGTTCCTGAAATTCATTCCTTTGGGTATTAAACAGTGAGTCAACCTTTTTTTTAAGGTAAGATAAAAATATACCATTGTTTGGTGAAGTCCCGTAGTAGTATGGTTGAAAGAGCTTTTTAGAAACAAAAAAGATTTTTTTCCCTATTAAATATTAACTAAAATGTCTCTCTATTTTTAGTAATATTTTATTGTTATCGATGTGCAATAACCTAAAACTTACGTTTGAACTATTATGTTTTTAGTAAATATTATAAATGTTAGAAAATATTCTTAATATCGTGTTTTTTTACCTTTCTGTAAAGTAAATATAAAAATATTTTTATCTTATTATATATTTGTATTTTTTTAAATATTTATAAAGAATAATATTTTCCTATTAATGGTAAAATAAGTGTTCCTGAACCGTAATAATGTTTGAGAGAATAAAAGAAAATATTTTTTTAATTAATAAAATAATATTTACTTACTTAATAATAGTTAATAATTACTTTATTGCAATTTTAAGATTGCTCAATAAATATTAGGTCTAATATATTTATTCTGAAATCTAAAAATTTTTTCTTCTAAATTTTTAGGTTGAAATGTAATAAGGCCAACATCTTCACCTTGGTAAATTAAACTATTTCACATCACTGATCAAATTCCCATAGGATATAAAGGGGACGAAAATCATACTTTCAGAAACGTATCTAGGATTTGATTTCAAAGAAGAGTTCTGGATGGTCTATTAGCTCATTCACTTCTCGAACATTTTAGGTATGTGCCTAGAATTCAATTTTTGGGGGTAGGCTTGTGAAGTGTATGAAAGATAGAGTTTTGTGGGGGGTGGGGGGGGGGGGGGTAGGAATCCTAGGAAATTAGCAGTTAGACTAAGCGATTTGTATGAAAACATTTATCTAACCACCATACTCTTTGATCTCAAGGAATTTGAACATTAAACAATTGAAGCCAGAACGTAAACTATCCTCAAACACATCAATTAACACCCAAACTCCTCTCGCCACTATCCTACCATCGTCATTTTGGCTTCCCAAAGGGTTTCGTATCTTGAGGTTACCCTATAAAAAGAAAGTGTTTACATGGCTGTCATATTTAATAGGCAAAAGACTTGACCCCACCCCCGCAACCTGCATTGATAAAAAGTAAATATCATTAAGTACTGAGAATATTAAATCAAATATATTTAAAAAAATATTAATTATTTTATTAAATAATATCACTATCTAGAAATATTATTTACATTTCATTCTATTTTGCAATCGAATTATGTAATAATTCCTATTATCTTTTCACGCCATTGTGTATTATACCAGTAATAAATGTCATTAAGGTTTATAATACAATATTTTTATTATTAGTACCACCTCTTATTACCCGTTCGCGTTACACGAACTTACGCTAATGTGTAATGGTAGGGTGATTGTGATATTAAATGGAGGACCTACAGTTTAACGTGGAATCCGAACCACGGTGGAGACCTGGAATTCCACACATTCACCAGTTGTGATTAATACACGTATTTTCAGAGGTGAAGGAAGAGTTTAGCAATCAGACAAATTTGTGCCGGGACCGAGGATTTAACCCCGGATCCCCAGCACTGAGGTCCGACACCTTACCCCTAGACCACCAGGTCACGTATAATATTATAGTATTCAAACACAGTAATCCGACACCTTAGTTCAGTCGGTAGCGTGTCTGTTTACTTAGCTGAGAGTCCCTCATTCTATTCCTGGCTTGGTCGAGAAATGTATCATTGGTGAAACTTGGGTTTACCCTTTCATTGTGATGAATTAACGGTCGGGGGACTAAATGTTGTGCTGGACTTAGTCTTAAGTTAAATTATAAGGCATATGAAGCTACGACAGGTCTATCAATCCAGTAGTGTAAAATATATGGCTTGAATAAAAAAAAAAACATATTCAGGCAACAGGCTGGTACCAGTAATGGATATAAAATAAATTTAACCATAGTAAAAGCTTAATCTACAACAACGTGACAACATAATATTTGCCCTCCTCCTGTGTAGGCAACCCCACGATTGTAAATATTTTCAATAAAACTTTAAGCTCGCGTGCTTCAACCTCACCATCTCTTTTCAAAAAAATAGCAAACACACCCCTATTCAAAATATTTAGTCTTGACTCATTGAAAACAAAACCCTTCCCCTCCCTTTTCGCTTTCGTTGTAAACTCAGACCTTCTCCCCCCAAACCAGCCCCTTTGCACACTTAGACCCTTTGGAACTTTACATAACAGCGTTATCCGCAATGTTTTCGTTTCGGTCTGTATGGATCAAGCTGCGACCATCCTCCATTATCCTCCCAACTCTATTCCCCCTAACCCTGCATTTTTTATTTATTTTTTAGTTCTAACGCTTCCTTTTCACAGCTGACGATTTTTTTTGTTTTATTTTTTTTACTGGACGTAGAAGGAAAGTACCTTACTGCCTCTAATCCCATATATAGGATGACCTCCCATGAAGAAAAAAAATACATCTACATCCTCTTAAAGCAACTGCTGTTTGGCTTTATTTTCATTTTAAATACTGTACTATCACTTTTATGGACGTGAAGCAAAGTAGTAATCTGACTGAAATCGTATGTTTGTAGGCCTATTTGGGCATGAGTATGTGTGTGTGTAAAATAAAGAACGTTTCAGTTTATGGTGGTTATTTTTTTAATGCGTTTTATAAACGTAAATGTATGAAATATCGATGGCTACAATGGTAAAAAAAGACAATTTGCCCTCCCAGCATATTTATAAATTTATATAACCCCTTTAGAAACAGATGTCACATTGTATGGCTGATAAAATAACTTGAAGCATAAAAAATATTCTAAATTCAAACTTATAAATCTCAATGTCATACTTATAAATATCAATGCCATACTTATGAATCTCAATGTCGTACTTATGAATCTCAATGTTGTACTTGTAAATCTTAAGGTCGTACTTATGAATCTTAATGTTGTACTTATAAATCTCAATGTCGTACATATGAATATCTATGTTATACTTATGAATCTCAATGCCGTACTTATGAATCTCAATGTTGTACTTATAAATCTCAATGTTGTACTTATAAATCTCAATGTCGTACTTATAAATCTCAATGTCGTACTTATAAATCTCTATGTCGTACTTATAAATCTCAATGTCTTACTTATAAATCTCAATGTCGTACTGATAAGTCTCATGTCTTACTTATAAATCTCAATATCTTAATAATAAATCTCAATGTCTTACTTATGTAGCTCAAGGTCGTACTTATGTCGTTCAATGTCGTACTTAAAAATCTTACGTCATACATAGACGGCCTTATATAATATTTTTATAACTAAAATGATTTATACAGTTCAATGTCGTATTTTAAAAGCTACTTATAATGTTTTGCCTATGTGCCTAAATTTTCTCGTAATTGATTAGAAACTAAATAAGCCTAATTAATATTTCTAAGACATTATGTACAGAAAGTATTTCTAGTAATAATCAATAACAAACTTAATGCATATCTTAAATATAAATTTCAAACAAATTCATGAACTTGAGGCAACCTTGTTAGTTAGTTATGATAAGTCGTTATTCTAGTCTATGAATACAATTTATACCTCAGTCGTACAGCTATAATTAAATTACCTAAACATTTTTAATACCAAACAGACGCTTATAAATCAGTATGAATTTGATTAATATGATTATGGGCTAATACAAAAGGAAGTTTTTTTTTTATGAATATTTGAAACTGAAAAAAGTATAACTTTACTCTTCGCTATTCAAACTTTTAATTTGAGTTGAAAAGAAATGTGAAATTTGGCGAGTATTTTTGAATTTTTTCTCAAACACAATTTTTAGGGGGTAATATTTTTAAAAAATATCGCTTTTGCTCAGTTTTATATTCTACAAATAGTGATCTGAATGTTTATTGAGTATTTGACATGGGCATCCTTTAATTTAATAATATCTTTCTCTTTAAATTAATTAGATTTTATATAAATAAATTAATGCTAGTATGCTCATGACAGATATAAAAGAAATATTTTTCACAATTATGTATGCGAAATTAATCTAAATATGTTAACTTAAGTTGGGAATTAAGGGGACACCAGTAAAGTTATTAAATGATTTTTGCAGTTTTTGTGGCAAATATTTGTTTGGTTAAACTGAATTAAATATTGCTTTGGCGCAGAAAAAGAGTTTAATTTTCTTAAGATGGTGAAATGAACAGTTATTGAATATCTGTAAACGGTGTCATGAAAACTTTTTCTTTTTATTTAAAACATGTATCATTTAATCCTGCTATGATCATGATCGATACTAAACAACAGTTGATATTAGATTGTCAAGATTAAACTCTTTGTTTTTTTACTGGAGCAATATTTTATTTATTTTGGGCAAAAAAAAGTTTTTCTATAAATACTGCGAGGTTACAGGCCTTTTCTCAAGCTCATTACATACCCATATTAAGGCTTTACTTGTTAACTTTTCCAACATACTTTTAAAATGTTCAATACTACTTAAGTCTGTGCCTTACTTACAAAATTATATAATATATTATTAATATCAAACAAATGTAAAGCTGTGTATTTTGAGTTTATAACTTTTTATCAATCAGACAAGCCCTTTATTATGTCACATAGAACATTCTTATCCCAAATTCTACCGAGGAATCTAGAGTATAATTTTTATAAAAATAACCTTTTAGATAATAGAAATATATTTACTTAAGGTCAAAATTTAAGACATATTATTATTGCTTTGCTCTTAGTTTTAAGGTGACCTCCTCTATGGTCTGGGGTTCAGAGTTCCCGGATAATGGGCCAAGGGTTAGGGGTTCAATTCTTAGAGCTTTAATAATTTCTGTGAAGCCGTGGGTCTGGAACGGGGTTAACTCAGCCGCGTGAGGAGAGATGAGGATCTACTAGAATGTAAATTTAGTGACTCCGGTCTAGAAAACTGCGATTAACAGCTGGAAGGATCATTGTGTTGACCCCATGACACCCTATATACAAAGAATTTGGCAATATCTTGGCCAACAGACGGTGGCCACAAGGTCATTATGGCCAGAATGTGTGCTGACGTCATGGTTACTATATATAGGTTTGATACAGTCTAGAAAGTGACCACTGCAGATAACATGACTTAACGTATGGACTCGTGAAAGCGAATCAATTATAATTTTTAGTCGTTAGGTAAGGCCCTATGAAAACTACTCCGTATTTAAAGGGTCGTGACAAGTAGAGTTTCATATAATTATTTAATAATCATTATAAACAAGATGGCAATTCTCATTTTATCACTTCATTGGTTTGAGTGTACCTTATATGGAGTAAATTTAACAATTTTCTAAATTTTCCCGCAACTATTAAAGATACAAATATTTTATTAGAAATATAACTTTATTTAACTCATCATTTTTGATCTATAAGCAAAAATACATACTTTTTAATTCTGGCCTTTGAAAATGAATTTGAATCTTATACTTTTCGGTGGACAAATATGTTTTTTTCTTTTCTCAATTTTTCTGTAATAATGCTACTAGTTCCTAATGCCATAGAGTAAGTAACAGTGTGAATTATTTCGTTTATGAACTTTGGTGTAGTCTCTCTACCACAATGCATTTACCTAAAAATTTAATTTCACAAATTTTACAGGTATTTAGTAATTGTCTATTTTAAGTTAAAGGCTAGAAAAATCTGTGCATACCATTTATTTTTCAATGTTGGGAACGAGGGAAGTGGGAATTAATGGAAGAATATAATTATTTGAGTCAAAGATGGGTGGAAAAAAAATTTGGAAAAAAGGACCCTCGGTGCACCAGACCTAATATAGAAAAGCTATCACCTCACAATGGGCAGTCAGGTCTATTGCGAGAGTAGGGTGTCAAATAGTTACTTATTTGTTTTTAGCATCGCGTCTTAGAAACCGTTCAATTTGTACGACTATTGTATGTACTAATCACTAGAATGTGTTAGGTGCTAGGACGTTTGAAGTTGGAGGTATTGACTCATATTTTCTTGGAGGAAAAGTTAAAAACCAAATAGGAAAATCCACTCGACTACGAAAAAGCTGCAATCTCGCAAACATCGTCCAATCAGAGGCAGACACCTTAAACCATGTGGCCAACAAAACGGGGTTGGATAGTATTAACCTATTAAGTAATGAACCTTTTTCTCAGTGAAGTATGAATATTAACTACTTTATTTTCAGGTAATATATCAAGGCTCGAGTAATAGCTATAAATATATTTATTTTTTCAAACAACGTGAACATTCATTTAACGATTTTAGTTAAATAAATTTTAAAATAATTAAATTATCTATTTCCCTTTGACAAAAATCGCGACTGGTTGACATTTAGCCTGGCGTCGGGTGTTATTTGTAGAGTTCGTTTGACGTCCAACGGAGGCTCTGATTAACAGCTTTTGACGATAGCTGTGGATGTCAGTCAGCCGGAGTTGTGATTGACTACGGTATTAGTTCATGCGGACATACAGTTTACCTCGTTAGTCCTTTGTAGTATTATAATATACAGGGTGAGACACAGGTTTGGATACGGAGAGAGAGAGATGCCTTCTCCTGCAAGAGATTGGAGAGGGGGAGACTAGGAAGGGGGAAAGGGTAGGCTAGTTCTACACTGGAGGCCGTTTGCAAGAATGAGGCTAAGTGGGTGAATATTTAGAGTTGTGTCTTATAGCCAAATACAAAAATAAAGCTGAGTGGACCAGTACTGTGAGTTGAGTACAGGGATATAAGGCCGTATGCAATGGCTAAGTTGAGTTTATCATTAGTGTGTGTGTATTATTAAGTTTGTATGAAATAACAAAGCTGAGTGGACTGGTAGATTGAGTGGAGTGTTAGGGCTATGCACATTAACAAAGCTGAGTGGTTCACTACTGTTTGTGGAATCCTATGCCAAAGTGTAATAACGATGATTAGTGTGTCAGTGTGTGAGTGGAGTTTTAGGGCAATATATGTTAATCCAAGTAGGACATTAGTGTGTGTCAATTCTTAGGGTTGTATTCAATAATAAGACTGAGTGGGTCATTAGTGTGAGTGAAGTGCTTACTAGTTGATCAGAAAATGAAAACATTTTCTCTTCCAACCACGTCAATGTTGATCTTAATGGGTTAGCGAATTTATTAGTACAACATGTTTTTAATAACCCCCACGTTATTCAGAATTACATCGAACATGTTTGATTTTTTTCCACCCCGTTGACCTTATTTTGACCTTGAACAAGGGTTTATCCATGACACAGATTTTGGTTTTCAAATCTACGATAAATTTGTTTGTCCTACAATTTTTAATATCTGTAGAATCCCAAAATCCCACGGTAAATTGCAATGGCAGTTCAATAACAATTCCATTCTTCATGCAATATATAAATGTTTCTGACTTAGAAAAAAATTACAGACTATCGGAAAGGACCACACGGTTTCATACGAAACCCCGGTTTCCATCGCCGTACCTTAAATGGGACCAAAAATAGCCCAATGGACATATGGCAGCTAAGGTAATTCTTATAAACCCTAAAATATATATTTTAAATGAATAATGGACTATGCCAAAGTTAAATTACCGTTAAAGTTGATCCTGGCAGTCTAGGGTTAAGCTGTCAGACTTTTCTGCTGAGAGTCCGGGGTTCAATCGTTGGTCCCGACACAGCTTTATCTGATTACCAAACCCTTCCTTCCTTCACCTCTGACAAGACGTGTATTAATCACAACTTGTGAATTTGTGGAGTGCCAGGCCTTCACCTTGGTTCGGATTTCACGTTAAACTGTATGACCCACATTTAATCTCACAATCATCTTAACATTACACATTGGCGTAAAACGTATAGCCCGAATGGGTAGTAAGACGCTGTGATAATATTAATAATTACCGTTAACAAACCATAAACAAACAAGACAGACTTAAGGAACATCAGCGTTGTATGCTGTTTCTCGTGAACTATGATGAATATTTTGTGGTGTAATAATGTTAAATACCGAGATGTAATTACGACTAACCATAAATATAAGTACAGAAGGGCCTTGTAGCTAACGCGTGATAGATGTGTATATGTTTTATTAAAAACGGTAGGATTATTCCGACTGCGATAGCTCTACCATTGAAGTCAATTATCTTCGTCATATGCCAAATTTTAACAAAAATGGCCCTAAAGATGACTGCACAGTGGTCATATAGAGAATAGCTGTGCTATAGGCTTTTTATCCTAAACCATAAGACATGACAAACAATATATTGTTTCAAGCCAAGGTTCAGCTAACAAACCTATACCTGAAATTATAACAAAAAATATTAAAAAAGGACCAATATAGAAGATACGTTCTCTCTTAAATCTCAAGGGGAAAAGGTGCAAATGACTTAAGTATTGTATAACAGTTAAATTAACAGGACCATAGCCGAACTAACAGCTTAAGACGTCCTACAGATAGTCATATAGTATCTTATTAAGACCGTGCATCATATGCCAATAAACTCCGTGCTACAATCGGCTTGAAAACGCAAATTTACAAGAACGCCATCAGACGTGGATGGTTTTTGATTAAACATTAATGGAAATAAACAGATAATTAAATTTCCTAAAATATAACATTGTTGATATATCAATTGATATTTGAATAAAAACTGTATTAAATAGTATCTTTTTGTACATTTTAGAATGGCTTCACTGCACTGTGCACAAATCTTCATTCTGTTATAATACGAACATAATTTAGTTTGTAATGAGTAACCGTTGCTTTCTCCCCTTCCTCACCGCAGTAAATTTCGAGACTTTCTGTTTCATCCGCTTCATGAATGGGCTATATCTCGGAGTACTGCCATCTTAGGTCGATTATTAATACTGGCAGCGTTATAATTTAGTTTCACCTATTTCATACATTTAAAGATTATACCACTTGTTATTTGTTGGAATATCATTTATTATTGTTACATATTTCAAAAAATTTTCTATGTTAGTTAACTGTGGGGCAGCGAGTCGTCAAATTTGTTATCTAATATGGGATTTAATGTCTAACGTTAAAACTTCCAGTTATGGCATATGTTTCTGAATTAGAATTACGTGTGGGAAGTTATATGTTATATTGGAAACTCATTGTTTACTCTTCAGGTGGTTTGGGAACCACCTGAGGTGGCAATCAGATATATTTTTTGTCACGACTAGTACTTTGTTTTAGCTTTTGACTTCGATTATTATTATTATTATCATCTTGAAATTTGTACAAAGGTCAATTTTACTGCAGATTGAATGATTTATTTTGGGTCACCGTTTGAAAGCTTAAGAAGACGTCCCACATCTTTATTATATTATTGTTCTATCTTGATTGTTGTTTACGGATTCAGCGTCTAACACTATTCATGCCTCACTCTCTCATAGAGCTGTATTTGTTATTTTCCTTGAATAAAAATAAAACTCTTTTGTGACCAAACTGACTGTTATAATGAGTGATGATCAGGGTCAGGGGTAACACATCTCCAAACAACTTGTTAGACGTTTTATCCTAAGCCACGAGTAATATCCATAAAGTATACTAAAGTTTTATACTAGCATGTAATTAACACTGCCCCCTACAAAATTTATGTAAGTGCCAAAGGCCATAAATTTGGCACCACTATATTGATTATTGATATCGACACTTTTAAAGCTTCAAAAAATCCAACTTTGAAATTTAGTGGTTTACGTTAGATATTGTTCAAGGGCAAACCTGGAAAGCCTCACTCCGACCTTAAGCTTGTTTCTTAGAGGGAATTTGTATCATAAACCTACTTTTAGGAGTACATAGTAAAGCAAAAGGAAGTACATAATTTTAAAAATGGGTCGTGCATTCAATTTAAAAGAGGTATATATAGCTCAGATAAAGGGGAGCTTGTTGGTTAATAAAAAATGGGCGCATTGATAAGAAAAATATATACGTATTAACCAATAAAGTTTACATATTCTAGCAAAATATTATATGCAAAAGGGGTACATAATCGAGCACAAGGGTAATAATCTTGGGTATATAGTCTTGGAATAGAACAGGTGACCTGGTGGTCTAGGGGTAAGGTATCAGACTTCTATGCTGGCGGCCGGGGTTCAATCCTCGGTCTCGGCTAAGATTTATCTGATTACCAAACCCTTCCTTCACCTCTGACAAGAAATCTTGTGAATGTGGGGAATGCCAGGCCTCCACCGTGGTTCGGATTCCACGTTAAACTGTAGGTCCTNCCTCCATTTCATCTCACAATCACCCTACCATTACACATGAGTGTAAGTGCGTATAACCCGAACGGGTAGTAAGACGCGGTGCTAATGATAATAATAATAATAATAATAATAATAATAATAATAATAGGAGAACATACATGAGGAAAAGGTGCTACATACGCGAACAAAATTGATCAATATTTGAGAAATTTAAATAAGTAGGTTAACATCTCTCATATGAAGTTTAAGATGATGATTAGGTGTTCTTGTTACGATGATTTGAAGAATATAATGGTTTTAATTTTAAGATTATGTATAAAATCTAAGACTTATCTTATTCCAGTCCCAATACTTCTTGTGATAATCAGACATATAAGGATGCTGATTTTTACTCTTTCAAAATGTTCATATATGACATTTTGTTTTTCATTATAAACAAATTATAATCAATCTTTTTGGATTTTAATGTCACTTAATTCATATACCAATATTGAACTTATCTATTCATTAGTTTATAATGTTTATATTTTGTCATAATTATCTCCTGAGTTTTCTATCTAAGCTTTGGGAAATTTAATCATTTAAATTAATTATATCGAAAGTTTGGCCAACCTTGAACAGAAGATGTTGTTGTAACTTTTCGCTTTTTACACGGCTTATAAATGAACATGTGTTCGAATAGTAATCTCTACATCCCTACATATGAATAGTAATGTTTTCATATTAGCTTCTTCGAGACTGTGTATACAATATTTTAAAGCTATTGTTGATTAATGGTTATTTATAACTGATTGTGGTGTCATAGTAATGATTTAATTCTCTGACACGTTGGTGGAATGTGGAAATACAGAAAGTTCTACAAATGAATGTATTAATTAACACTCCTTCACTTATGTTATGCTTTGAGACAATATCTGTATGGGAAATTGATGTACATTGTTTAATAAATTACAGTCGTTTTAAAAGATATTATAGTATTGTAATAAATAGTGCTTGGTTTGACTTAAACCAAAACTTTATCTGGGATTCTAAAACATTTCATTAATATTTGTAGATATGAGCATTGTTTTAATTCTACCTTGACTAAAATTTTGTTTGAGTATTATTAATATGGGGATATAGGTTGCTAGATAATACTCCTGTATACCACAGGAAGACACTTAAATTGTGATATGAATGATCAAATCGTCTTTGAACGTCCACACCCAAGAAGACACTTACATTTTTGTATAAGTCTACATGCCCAGACTATTGTATATGTTTAAACGTCCACGTCTAGAAATAAAGCTTAAATTATTTTATATACTAGCTAATAAATATTACTAAGCCATTGTATGTGTTTGGATGCTTACAAAATTCATCGACTTTTTTTCATCGATTATATCTGACACTTGGAAACGATATGGAATGTTGAATGTGAAAAAAATATTATAAAATTCCTTATATCAACTAGGGTTTGAGCTAAATGAGCCAGGACTCCGGTGTCATATTCGATGAGGGTTTGTTGGAAATGGAGGATGAAACAACTTCTGGCTTAGAAAAATGTTCCAAATTGTTGACGTGCTATTAGCTTGGTAGTCAGTTCTACCAACCTGGAGACCACTAATTACGCTAGACTTTTGAAAGGCAGCCAACTTAATAGTCAATGATTACCCTTGAATACTAATGCTATCGACTTCACAGGTGGTAGTTCCCTGCTATATCAAAGTCTTCCCACATCGCCTACGCTAGTTCTCCGGTGTTTGATTGGCTAAAGGGCGCTAGAATTCAATCACGTCAGAACCAGCTTTCCTTCCTCTTTACCAACCCTGCGGACTCACAGACCCCCAGTTGGCCTCTAACCCTTGTCTTTTCTATTATCCTCCAATACCCAATCTCAAAGGTTTTAAAATATATATTGTAATATTTCCTCAGGGTCAATGTCTCAGCTCCATACGGAAACATTCTATATAAATTTATTCTAGTTTAATTTTTAATAATTGCAAACTTATTATTACCATAGGCACCAGTGAAGTAATACTTACCTAAAAATATGTGTTGGGACTTGTTTAAAAATACATTTTCGTTATATTTCTATAATATTTAATTACCTTATATATATATATGCGGAAACTGTGAATTTATTCAATTTAAAAATAAACTATTAATAATTTTGCAAAAATTACAATTACAAACTTCCAAGTAAAGGTATTTAGGAACAGAAACGTTAAATATTTTAGTCTTCAAAAACTACACATAACAAAAATTGTTAAAATATATACTTACGAACCTTTGCCAAAGAGCTTTTCGGTTTAGTTCATTGATATTAAACTATCTATATATGTAAGGGTTGTAATTTTATTAAATAAACAGTCGGGGCAAGTTTATTGGTTTCTTCATTCAATATTATCATTGATTACGATATTGGAATTTATGTTTTGAATTAAAATAATATCCATCCACCGTTCTTAGACCTGTATCACATGGACTTAATGTCAGGCTAAGATATTATCGGTTGTTGTTTTTTTGACAGAAAGATCGGGGTGTTCTTGAAAAGATTTTTTTTTTCTCTTTTCACAGCTCATTTAGATCACTTGAATGTATAGTAAGACTCTCTTTGCTAGTGCGTTTTCTTTGCAAGTGGATGTAAACTAATGTAACTCCAGAGCTGTTTTACAAGTTTTACCATTTAGCCACATAAGATTATTATTATTATTATTATTAGCACCACGTCTTACTACCCGTTCGGGTTATACGCACTTACACTAATGTGTAATGGTAGGGTGATTGTGAGATGAAATGGAGGACCTACAGTTTAACGTGGAATCCGAACCACGGTGGAGTCCTGACACTCCCCACATTCCCAAGATGTCTTGTCAGAGGTGAAGGAAGGGTTTGTTAATCAGATAAATCTGTGCCGGGACAGAGGATTGAACCCCGGCCTCCAGCATATAAGTCTAGACCACCAGGTCACCAGCCACATAAGACCTACAAAGAAATGTCGACACCGAATTTTAAGTTTCTCCGCTAATTGATAAATTTTTTTTGGGTGGGAAGGGGGTTAAATAAATGTTTTAAAATATATTTTTTTATGTTCCCGTCGGTTACAGGCTTCAAGTTTGCCAAATTTCAAGTTTCTAGCTCATCTGGATGTGAGTAAACATTTATGTCAGTGAGTGAGTCAGCCCTGTGGCTTTATGGTAGTATAATAATACGCTAATTTAGTAACTATGAAGAAGGTATATTTTAAACAAAATAAGCACATACGTGTATAGATAGTGAAACACATTTTGAAAAAATGTATTCTCGATACATCCAACAAGGATTCGAAAATCTATCTCCTTATATTCAGTAACCAGCCTACTGCGAGATAAACAACTGAAACCAATGGTGATTTAGCAAAAAATAAGTGTGGTCATAAATATATCCTATAAAATAATTTATATATAATATATGTGTTACGGGTAGTGAGCGAAATATGGATAATGTCGAGATTATATGACAGCATTAGCCCGTTTAAATGGATAAAGCCAAGAATAAAAAATAATTTATCTCATTCACAACATTATACGGATAATATCGACACTAGCCGGCAAGATTTGAATAACGTGTAATAATATCTGGAAAACTAAGCACGTTTTAAAACGATATTTTCCTAATCTCACCTTCCCTGATCTAGTATATGTTAACCTAGCCTTACCTAACTGACCTAACTAACCTATCCCCAAGCATAGAAATTACCATTATCCAAGTGCGAGTGGATAGTGTCAATATTATCGGGATAAACTTCGAAAAACTTTATTCAATCACCTATCACTCAATATTATCAACGAATTTTGGATAACACCAACATAATCTGGATAATATTGACTTTATCCGGAATCGGCCTTTACGAATGTTTTCTCAATTTTTTTTTTCACATAGACCTAACAATATTTTTGATAAATCCATATTGCACGTGATATAAAATAAAGTTTGCAGAACCTTCCTTGGCTTAGACAGCGCATCCAATAAAAGGGGTTTCAGTGCGTTTATTTCCTAAATTGTTTTCTACTTTCCCTTCAAGCAAATAAGTGTACATTTCCTTTAGACTATTACCTCCTTATCCCTTAATCTTAACGTGATTTAAATCATGCTGTTTGCTAATGTTCTGGATCACTGATATCTTCCTTTCTCCGTTTAAAGTCCCATTATTATTATTATTATTATTATTATTATTATTATTAGCAACGCGTCCTACTATCCGTTCGGGTTATATGCACTTACGCTAATGTGTAGTGGTAGGGTGATTGTGAGATGAAATGAAATGAATGACCTACAGTCTAACGTGGGATCCGAACCACGGTGGAGGCCTGGCATTCCCCACATTCACAAGATATCTTGTCAGAGGTGAAGGAAGGGTTTGGTAATCAGGTAAATCTGTGCCGCGACCGAAGATTGAACCCCGGCCGCCAGCACATAAGTCTGACACCTTACCCCTAGACCACCAGGTCACCTAAAGTCCCAATATTAAGTATTTCATTTGCTAGGTTAGTATATCTACTTGTATTTTGGTCATGTCTCGACACTAAGCAAAGTGTTGTCCACTCTTGTTATTATATAATAGTTTTCATAGGGTGCAACAGGCCAAGGTATAAATATTAATTCTATGAAGATGTACGGTTAAACAATCAACTCCACTGGTTAATCGGAACAGAGCTACATCCTTTCCTCGTGGTAAATCCGAAATAAGGATTTTATTTTCAAGAATGATGCTTGATTCTTTTGATTAAACTGTTGTTTTTGAACTTTTCCATTGGTTTAGTTTTAAATTAATGTTTGATCTTCTTTGTGAAAGAATTATGTTATGTTTTTGGTTTTCGAAAGCTTAATCTAAGTACCTTCATTTGCTCAGATATCAGCTTGTTCATTTCCTTCAACGCTGAAATGAGATGGTATCAATTGAAAAGACTTGTTTTCCAAGGTTTTGTTGTAAATTAAATGTGTGATGTATTTATTTTATTGTACTGTCACATGTGTGTAGTGCTGTTATAGCTTTAAATACTGATCTTAAATATCTTAAAATAATCACATTATTACATTTATTAATAAAACAAAGGTGTTAAATTAAACTTGTATTAATGGATTATATTTATCGATCTAAATGGGCTTAGCATTAATGGGTAGTAGGATAAGAGGACTATAAATCACTTCAGTATTTTATCCACCATTATTTTAATAAAAAATACCTTTGAAACGAGTACAACAAAAGAAATGAAATCTTTAGTTGAAAAGGAAGTTTAAGAGGTTCAAATATTTCTTTCTTTAAAAGTTCCTTAAACTTCGTTCTTTATGAAAAGTCTAAGAATTGTTAGGACTTCATTCAAAGTGAGTTTCACACCAGGAAACAAATCTCCTCTCTCTATAGAATTTACTCAGAAAATATGTCGTTTTGTCAGGATGTGATGAAAGGAGAACTGAGTTTGGTTTCAGTATTCTTGCTACTTAGCAAGGAGCCTTTTGTCCAAAATAAATAAAAATATTGTTTTAGAAGATAAGTTTAATTTAACGTTTTACACATAGTAAGCTCAACATTCCTGGAATGTCTGTCATGAGAATGGTGTCATTTAATGACACAATTTTTAAATGAAGAAAAAAATTCGTTTAATTTATGTGATGGTGATGCAAAAATTATTGATAGCAATATAATGACTTATTTATTCTACGGCGTTAAGAACTTGAGTTAATTGTCACACTTTAAAAAATACTCCCACTATCCCAATATTTATCTAGTTTTAGCCAGTAAAACTCATTACACCCATATTATATAACACATTATTATATTGATCTATTTATAATCTGTACACCTCATTACACTATATACTTAAATCGAGGAAATTTTATTCAGTCTACCTGATCACATCTTTAACGCAATCTTGAGCTAGTATTATCCATTCCACGTACTACACCCCTATTCCTAACTTAAAATAGCTCCATTGAATCAACCTCATTATACTCTATACTTATTTTGAGCTAATCATATAGAGTCTATCTCATTAAACTATTCCCATCGTGAGCTAATTCTATCCATTCCGCCTTATTACACACTATCCCTATCTTGAGCTATCTTTATCACTTGAGATAGTTTATATAGTCCACCTCACACTTTATTTCCCCTCTGAAGGAAATTTTGCCACGGATTTTTAAAGATCAAGTAGAATTGTTTTTTCTCCACAGGGCTTAAACCTATTAGCATCGGATCATAAGGCTAAAGTTCTACCCTAAGACCATCGAGGTTGACTTGAATGTTCTATGATCGGCAGTTGATACTCATGTCAATTACAAACAATAGTTTTTTTTAGTTTGAAATGAAACATAATTCCCGAGTTATCTCGTTTCCCGGATACTTATTTGTGACAACGTTATAAGATTGCAAGTCAAACACAAACACCACTGTTGTGAGTAAAAGGTTTCAAATGTGTGGTAGTTTGTGGTAAAGGGCTAGATTTTCTTAATTCATTCACCCCAAACAATTGTTTTTTGTAATAATGAGACTGTAATTTGGTGTTAATTTTAAATTTCACTTTAATTTCAATCTGATATTGTATACTTGCCATTATCACAGTCCTCCTGAGTCATTGTGGTTTATTGATATCTCACGGTATTAACTATTATTATTATTATTATTATTATTATTAGCACCGCGTCTTACTACCCGTTCGGGTTATACACACTTACGCTAATGTGTAATGGTAGGGTGATTGTGAGATGAAATGTAGGACCTACAGTTTAACGTGGAATCCGAACCACGGTGGAGGCCTGGCATTCCTCACATTCACAAGATGTCTTGTCAGAGGTGAAGGAAAGGTTTGGTAATCAGATAAATCTTTGCCGGGACCGAAGATTGAACCCCGGCCGCCAGCATAGAAGTCAGACACCTTACCCCTAGACCGCCAGGTCACCCCGGTATTAACTGGTCGCTCATATGTAGCTGACCATTCCACAGTCCACACGTCCATTACAGCGTCAAACTAAGAGTGAAGAACGAACTATAAAATAAGACAAACTCTTGATGTCTCAGTAGTAATTAGTTGTCGCGCTATTTCAAAGGTCCTGGATTTAATTCCCGTGTCCGGATGTTATTTTTTTTCAACTCCCTTAACGGACACCTCTGATTATAAGATTCTTATTTATAACGGACGGTTTATGTTTCTCCAGCAAAATAACATGGGCTCTTACGGTGAAACAACCTCTTAATAACGGACTTTCTCAATAACGGAAACGAACAATTCTAAAGACGCATATTTATGTACAGCAACCTTTAAATATCGGTAAAAAAAATTGAAAGAAAAAAAGTCAAATTTTTATATTTGACTGTAGGAATATCAAAAATACTATTCTACCACGCATTATGTTAGTATTCCTGCCTTCCCCCTCTAGGGAAAGTTTTAAAATAACCTACTTAATAATCACTTTGTACTTAAATGTCCTAATTTTCACCACTTCTAAGCTATTAGAGGGGGATGTTTCATAAGTTGTTGGTGCTCGTGCCTAATCTTCTAACTGCTGTTTATATTTAATTTTAGTTGCGCGTTGTTCAGGGTATTATTAAATATGTACAGAGAGCTACATACCATATCTAATGATTAGTCATAAATACTGCATACATTATCGTACTGTCCAATAATTAAATTTTATAAACTTATATTCAAAGTAAATAGGTTCATATAAATTAAATTGTGTTCAAGATATATTATTTAAAGAAATATATTTATCCAGATAACGGACAAATTTTAACGATGGTCATTTTTTATATTTACTCGAAGGTGTCCACTATTAAGAGATTTCATTGTTTTTAATCATCAACTTAAGGTAGTGACAAGACTTTTTAATTTTTCAAACTCAACCTCTGAGTAATTTTAATTTTCAATAGGGCTCTTATTATCAAACAAGTTTACACGTCTACAGTAGCCCCATGACTTCTTTGGTGCTGACTGATGGCTTTGAAAAGTTACCAGACCGAATTATGTATCCCTACGCCAACCCATATGATCTGCAAAAACATGTGTTTACCATCTGTCACTTCTGACGGTCAAAATTTAGGTATATACCTAAATGTTGACTGTCAGGAGTCAGCTGTGAGCTGTCAGTCAGCACCAAAGAAGTCATGGGGCTACTGTAGCTAGTAGGAATACAATTGGTGGGGCAGGGGAGGGGGTAGAAAGATATATATATATATAGAGAGAGAGAAATAACATCGATAAACACAGTTGAGTATCAAATGACGATCTTTCAGTAAATTCGACGACAAATCGGACTAGGTTTGAGTATGAATCTTCGTCCATGTTTCCTCTAGCGTTGCCCGTGTGTGTACGGTGATATAAGTTCAAATTCGAGCCTGATAATCAATACATGTCACACAATCTAATTATGTCTACCATTGATTTAAACATAGCGTCTCTCCCACTTTGTCATCATACAACTTGGTACGCTACGTGCTCCGGTTTAAAACCATGCTCAACACGTCAAGCAAATTAGATAAAGTGCCGTTGGAAGGTGCCCCATTTAACCGTCTCTCAACAACGTCACACACGTGGGAAGCTTTGTCGAATAAAACCACTCAGCCTGGTAAAATATTCATCACCCGACATGAAGGAGGCAGAAGATGATGTAAGACCATGTTAAAAGCTTGCTAGGTAGGAACTTGGTTGAAGGGTAATTTTGATTAGTTTTTAATGTATATATTTCTACTTTCTTGATTTCTTTTGATAAAAATAAAATGGATTCACTATATGGGGAATGGGCAGCACAAACCACTACAGAAACATGGTTTTGGGATAATTTAAGAAAAAAATATATATTGAATCTCATTATATTTCCATTTACATTAAAATTATATTTTACAAAAATTTGAATGCTAAGGATATTTATTGAATGAAATCTGTATGTATTTATGAACTTTTGATATTACAGCATTTTACTTGATGCATTTTCTTAGGTCTTGAAACATAACATTGAATCAAAATTTTACTGGAATAATGGATTTAATCATAAAAATAAGCTTCTGAGCTATTCCACACATTCATAGTCTAAACAAAAGTTTATTAGAATAAACACGTGAAAGATTCATAGTGTTTTTACTTTCTCTTGAATTTTCAAAAAGAGAAATATTGTGATCGTCAAAAAAAATCAAAAACTAGATTTTAATAAATGTTGACGTTTCATAACCGCTGAAACTGAAAAAAAAGGTATTTTCGGTGACGTCTGTATGTGTGTCTCTATACCTCTGTCTAAAGGCGAAACCATTTTCCTGGTCGGCCTAAGACTTGGCATTTAGGGTATTTTCAAGCTACCCCGAAGTGTTTTGAAATTATTTATACAAACTTTAAACATAGGTTATTTTACTTTAAGGTAAAAGTAGATAAAAACGA
This sequence comes from Timema douglasi, assembly GCA_901482245.1. Classification (NCBI taxonomy): domain Eukaryota; kingdom Metazoa; phylum Arthropoda; class Insecta; order Phasmatodea; family Timematidae; genus Timema; species Timema douglasi. Next base: position 24,786 of record CABEEJ010002812.1, read on the forward strand.
TTTTCTTGAAATCCTCTCCAATAATTTAAATTTAATATCTTATTTAAGAATTGTTTAATACTACAAACAATATGAAAATTCTAATTGTCCCATGAAATTGACTTTAAGGGCAGTTTAGAGATGCAGAAAATTGCATTTTGACCAAATATTCGTAATTAATTGAGATACGAAATAAATTATCACTTTAAAATTAAAGTACTTTTAAGATTAACAATATTTGACTTTGGGATATATTTTTATAAAACCAATATATTCTGGGCAATGAGTAAACAAACTTTTTCATGGGTTCTTATTGTTATGCTCTTTGGTGGACAGATATGCTCCTATTTTCTTAATGTTTTTATAACAGTGTATATCAGGCCATTCATCTGCTTGCTATAGTGTTTCTGCAACATCACATATTATTTTGTTTAACACATTGCTCAAGTTATTTTGTAAATGGCTCTATTTTGGATTAAAAATAGAGAATGTCTTTGCTGTGAACCGTTCCATTTATTTTTAGTTATAAAATAATTGCAAGTTTCTGATATCCTTTCAGTTATAATACTTTAAAAATGTAAATCAGTTTTTAAATACTTTTAACAACTCAAATAGTGATTAATAATACTTATAAAGACCTGAAAGAAAAAATAGAAAATAATTTTTAACGTGGGGTTACAAAATAGAGTGAAAATATCATATATGGAGATGCCACCAAAAAAAAGTGCCAAGATAATAATAGTAATAATATTTAACACCACGTCTTATTACCTATTCGGGTTATTCGCTTTAAGTACTAAGTACTATAATGGATTAGGAATTGTGAAGGTTGAATTAGAGGAAGCGAACCTGCATTAGCGTGGAGGTAGAGTGGAAAACCATTTAGGAAAAAACCACCCCCAGTTCACCCGACCGATATTCGAAACTCGATCTCCCCGTCCTCAGCGGTAGAGCTCAACACGACAAGCACGTTAGCCAACTACGCCACCGAGGCGGGTCACCAAGAAAAGAAGAGGAAGAAAGGAAAGTTTGTAATAGTGTACAGCAAATTATAGGTCATATACTGAGACATTGTAGCTTGACGAAGATAATTATAGAAGGTGAAATTCAAAAGGGAGGTTAAGACAGGATTACATGAATCAAATAGCCTTCTATGTTGTCTGAAGAAGGTACAAAGAAGATAAAAGGGAACCAGGATAGGTAAAAGTAGAGTGCTGAAGAAAAATAATACCGAGATTGTTAACCTGGAAGTAGTGATTAATAAAGAATTTATCCTATAAATTCCTTCAAGCTGTTCAAGAGGTACAACGTGATATTATAGTGTCCACACGAGAACACCAGACATGCCAGCCGTAATGTATGCACGTGTTTATCCCTACCGGTAATCTTTAATAAAATCTCAAGGTACTTTCTCATTCTATGCCGTGGTAACAATAGTGTTGTTTATTATTATGTGTTTTATCTTACGACAGGCCAATTCAATTTGTTAGTGAACTTTAACTGTGTGTGCACTGTCCTCTGCTTCTTACTTCAGCTTCAGGGATTTTCTTATTACCTTAAAGTCATCTTATGTTTAATTCTATCTTCTTTCTCAGCGCCTATTTCCCTTCTTTACTTCTATGAAGTCAATTTCTTAGGGATATCTGATCCAGTTTTATGTGTACCTAAGTATCACATTTAAAATTGTTCTCTTCTCCTGTACTATACTTAAGAATTAATTTTCCTATGTCTAACTAGTCTTCTCAAAACATATCCAGAAGCTTAATCAATCCAAGTACATTTTATTTTAATCTTTCTGATATCCCAAGGCTCTGATCCATACTGCGAAATGCTCCAAATCTAGCATTTCGTAATTTTATTCCTCAGTTCCAAACTCAACTCGCTGTTCATTAGTAAGCACTTCTTGACCAAAGCTTATTTGGCTACGGAAATCCTCTACCTAATTTCGTTGATGTAGTAAGCATCCTTTGTCGCAGACTTCCCAGATAATTGAACTGACATTTGACTTCCAAATGCTGGTTTCCAATTTTTATTTTTAGTGGCTCTAATTTTTTCTGAAATCCTCATCACTTTAACCTTTCAATTTTGATTTCCATGCCAAATCTTCTCTATGTTTCCACCATCTGGTTTCATAATTTACTCTAAATATTCCATATTTTTTTACCAACACTGGTAGATCATCAAGGTAATTTACTGAATTGATTAAGTATCCTCCTATCGTGAGATTTCTACATCCCTACATGGCTTCCCTGACTAGCAACTCTTCATTCATGTTGAACAATCTGGTTCACAAATAACACCTTTTCCACACTCCTCTTCCCTTCTCCCCACTGTAATTTAAATTTCTCGCCACATCATTCTTTAAAATGTGGGGTTCGTTATCATATTCCTCTACCTCGTTTTCTGATTCAACCTTAAGGCTATTCTGTTTGATTCTCCATATCGTACAATTTTTCTCTATGTCCTTCCCAAATCTTAAGAACTTCTGTAATATCAGTCAATAATTTACCTTTGTGGTCATGTATGCCTATTTACCGCACACCTTTGTATTCATTCCCATTCAGTTCCTTTGCCTTATGGTGCAGCCGGTAATATAATCCTTTGGTTTATAGTTCATTAATCTCATTGCATGTTTTCTCTATTCAGTCTATTCTCATTTTGAATTTCTTTCCATACATAAATATCTAGCCTAATATATTCTTGTTCTTTGACGTTTGTCCTTCTTTATTCCATTTTATGAAACATTTAAATTGCTACCCAGGGCTTTTGTGTAGTCCTCGTCACTTTTCCAACATTGTCATTTGGTACCTTAAAAAAATTGTTAGCACTATTACTCTTCCTTGCTGCACTTTTATATCTAGCCCCACGTCATACTACTATTTCGGGCTATACGCTTATGTACTATTTATACTAGTGGTTTTATAGGTGAGGAAGGCTATATTTATAGAAATCGTAACTGCTTTGCGTGAAGAGAGTGGAAATTCATTTTGAAAAGATCGCCCTCAGAACACTAGACCTAGATTTGAACCTCGATCTCTCATCATCGGCAGGTCTAGCCGCACTTACACTGTCTGTTGTCTTCTGATTTAACTTTTTTATATCGAATCTCTCACAATGTCATGATAACATTTTAGTTTTTCTATGACCTACCTCAGCTTTCTCTTGCTTGTATTAAAGATCCTCTCCACTCTTGTTTCAATTTACAACATCATAAGGTTGTGACCCAAATAATTTATGTATTTAAGTTGATACCTGATGATTTCATCTTGAATCTTCCACGTGTAAATTTTTTTATCACCCGGTTTTTGAACCAGGTGGTTCGTCACTTTCAGATAATTCCACTGGCAGAATTTGATAAGCATATTCTCTTGGCTATTTCTCTTTCCCAGTTCATATGGCACAAAGACATTATGCTCCTATCCTTCTCCGACCACACTGTTCCAAACGCTCATGAATGCATAATAATGGTGTTCACCTTCCCTGTTCCCTCGTGTTAAAATATTCAATCTAAATGTAAATTCCTTATACCTTAACATCATATTGGTTATTTGTTGGCATCTGCACTTGCAATATCAAAGAATTTTTTTTCTTAGAGCATAATTTAACAAATATTAATCTGTCACTATAGTACATCAGTTTAGTAACCATTTTCTATACTTCATTTCCATAATTATTACCACTCACATTTCTGTACTCTTTGACCTGCACAGAACTTTATGTAATTTCAGGAACTCTCTTATCTTGATATTTCCACCGGACTTCAATTAAACCCGTTTTGTTCAAACCACACCATTCCTATCTAAATTTCAGATCTTCCTGTTTCCAAACTTTTCTTAACATCGTTACATTCCATGTTCTTATATGGAAAGGGAATGTTTTATTTTCTGAAACTCTTTTATTTATCGCTCCCCCTGAATTGATTTCCGACTAAAGATCCAAAAAGAGGACTAGTTTACATCCGGAATGTTTTACCCAGAAATAACCACAATTTTATTTTCTATTGATAAAAGTATTTTTAAGAAAAAAATAGTGTTGCAGATTTCCCTTTTCTTATATACATCACAGTAACGAGGCTTAACTACCACTCCATGCTGCTATGCCGATGGATATTTGATCTTGAACAAACTCTGGCATCATTAGTTTGGTGCCTCAAGTCAATCCAGATACCCCTACTGCCCAGTACTAGCACATAGCCCCATGCACGGAGACGTGTTATATCCCACGTCACTGGGGCTTTACATAAATCAGCTATCACTGACCTTACAGAAGCCTTTAAGCCACTGCATTGTCAGTTCCCAGACCTGCTACGGGAAAGCATTTCTTAGATTTTACCTATGTGGTATGAAGAGTCAGCTCTTGCCTTCTGGTTTCCCGTGCGTCAGCTTAAGGAACATTTATTAAATCGTGCTGCCAATCTGTATTGTTTACCAGTTTATAACTACTGTAAACTGCTAGAAGCACTCTAGCATCATAGTGTTAACACTAAATGTCTCCTACTCAGACCAGTATGCTGGGTTAGGGACTGTATAGGTCGAAGTAGATATCTTGGAATCCTCTAATTTATTTCAGTCATCGAAAAACACTTAACACGACATCCACAACACAATAAGACATGAACAAAGTGTCAACCACGTAGAGACCTAAACCTGCTACTACATTCATCCAGAAAAATACAGGGTCCATAACAGCTTGTGGTGCGCTTCTGGACTGCTTCTAGCCGCGGCCAGCAACCAACAGTCGGAAGCCCAGATTAAGGCTTTGTCCCATTATGTTACTTGACTAGTCTCTACTGAGTAGAAACTACTACATATTCATCTACTTTTATGTCATATTTTGTTAATGTAGCATCGGTCATTAGTGACGAGTAGAGCAAATCACGTGGTTGTGTAGATTGTATTTCCACACAAAATAAATACAGCACGCACCGATACAACCACGTGGTTATAAATAACATCCGTTGCTGCACCGCAATTACACTTGTCACACGGAGCACTACTCACTAGCGACGAGTGAGTCACGTGACCCTCAAGGTCTGTTACTGGCTAGTAAGTAGCGCCAAATGTTAAACATGTCCAACTTATCTAGCTACTGCTTTTTTACTTACCGGCGTGTGCTAGTATCCGCCATTTTAATGTCACAGCAGGCTATTTACAAGCCGGTTAGTAAAGTAGCACATTGTGACACACACATCCTTTAGTGTTACCCCGGCTCTAGTGTACAATATTTTTTTTTTCATTGAGTCCTGGACAGCCTCTTTTACATATACTAATATTGGGTTAGGTAGGTAAGGTTGAGTTTGTATTAATGGAACACACATTTTCATGGAGGGAAGATGGCAAGGCCTTTACCTCAACAATATTTTCGATTGCAATAAAAACCAAAGTGAGTTATTATTTCTTGAATAATTATATAATTATTACATTATTTTATTGATGCTTTTTTTAAACTTATAATTTTATTACAGTCAGTGGTAGAATGATCCAAGCCACCACTTTAATAATATAATGGACTGCCAACAATCAGTAGATCAGGGATCAAATCCAGTTCAGATATACTTAGGATGGTTTCCCACCGCCTCTCTACTCACATTCCGGTTTATCTCCTCCTAATTCAACTTTCCCATCCTATATAACTGTCGTAATAGGTACTCATTTGTACAACCCACACGTGCAGCACGATTAAAATAATAGTCTCTGACTATACGTAGTCACATTTTCATGACACTACAGCACTATAGAACTGAAGCCCTGTGACGAAATGCAAAAAAAAAA
>CABEEJ010002812.1:30573-57468 GCA_901482245.1 Timema douglasi
GTCAGAATGTGCGTTGACTTAACTGCTCCAAGTATAATAATGAAACGAACACAACAAAACATTCGAGAGGCGTTCCACCTTATGACTTAGTTATCGACCAATCACTGCGTCTAGGTTTGCTGGTTCATGAGGCCTCATCGCTTAGCATGAATATCACCTAAAGGTATCCACCAATGGATATCTTGGATATGGTGACATAACTAATGTACCCACGTCTGATCAAAATGCTTAATAACCCAGTGTTGAAGAAAGACGACCACAGCAAAAGGCTAAATTACCCATCGCTAAATAAAGATAAGTGTGCAATAGGCCAAATAGCCCAGCCAAAGAAAGACGATTGCTCAATAGGCCAAATAGTCCAGCCAAAGAAAGACGATTGCTCAATAGGCCAATTAGCCTCGCCAAGGAAGGACGCATGCGCAATAGGCCAAATAGCCCAGCCAAGAAAGGACGCGTGCGCAATAGGCCAAATAGCTCAGCCAAGGAAGGACGAGTACGCAATAGGCCAATTAGCCTCGCCAAAGAAAGACGATTGCTCAATAGGATAAGTAACCTAGCACCAAATAAAAATGATTGTTCACGAGGATAGATAACTCTCCGTCCATGAAAGAGCGCTGCGCTAGGCTGGATTTTGTTTACCACTTGGGTTTTGTTTACCGTTTGGGTTATATGCTCTAGGTTAGATAATTAAGTGTTAAAAATAATGTTTGTGGTCTAAGCTATGGTATTTCTAATTCAATATAAATGCCTCAAAAATGTTAATGTAATTCCAGGTCCAGGAAATGCTGCTGCACACTAAATAAATAGTCACAAGTCGAAGAAAGGTAACTGCTTGCGATGATAGATAGTCCCAGATGTAGGAAATATGATGTGCCCTTGACTAGGTAAACCCAACCACGCACTTTTATGAACAATCCTGTATCAAGGAGAGCCAACAATCAGCCAGGATAGTTTTCACCTCGTCCAAAGAATTGGCTCTCATGAAAGACTGGACAAAGCGCAATTTAGTCTATAAACACCTCTTTGGCTGTTATACGATCAGATAATATTTTCCTTCGTTTACTTCGCAGCCAATCAAACGAAAAAGTTTATCCATGCGTATATTTTCAGGGACAATATGTAATCAGAAGAGACCATTAACAATGTCCAAAACCGCAGCAGTTGGCATGGAGATTAAGGGCATTGGTTACGGACATGTGGCACATCAATTAAAAAGGTTAATATAAACATATGTCCCATTTTACCATGTCTATGAATTAGTATGTTTTTAATCGACTAAAATGGCTTGAATGCAAGATTGCCGTCATCGTGTCGTAGATTGTTGCAATCTTTCAAAATTTCATTAAACTTCAATATTTTTATATGCTGGCTCTCGTCTCTTGTCTTATAGCTCTGTCATATTGAACTGCACGGATAGGATGCTACTTTAATAAAAAAATACTTTTTCACTAGTTAATATTTATTTAAATGCATACGTATGGTTTGTTACACCATTTAACACTCTTAACATGTTGAAAATATACATTTTATAACGATAGTTCAAAACACGTCTGTTTCACATGATAATTCAGCCGGGGAAGACCGTTCAAAGCCATGCCGTTTTTCAAGACTTGGTTCTGTACTCCCCGTAGTTTTGTACTCTCAAACCCAGGTCATTATTTATTTCCATCTACCAATGAGGTTATTCTATCTGAACGCGGAAACTAAAAATAGGCGTGGCTTGACTATGCACCGGCTCTTAAATACTGTGTAACCATGCCTCGGACACGTGCAGCTACAAGAAAGGAAAATATAAACATATCTGTCGTTTATAAAATATAAATTTAATTTGAAATAACTGAAAATAAGAAAAAATTAATATATTTACGTTAAAATATGATTTTAAATTATAATAAGGACGAAAAAATTAATGTCATTACATGTTTGAGTTCAAGCCGAAGGTGTATATTTTTAACAATTCTATGATGTTAGGCAGGTCTACATTACTAGAGAATTAACATAAAATTATATCTGAAATAATGTCAAATGGGAGACATGTTAATATTATTTTTTTCATATTGTTTTGGGGTCTTATGTTCACCGCTGAGGTGGGTTCCACATGTTATGGTACATCCTGTATAGTATAGATTCTGAGGTAATCCAATCCCCCCTATTCAGCCTCAACTGTTTGTTAATCGTAAACTGGAAGATTAATTGACCCTTGTGATTATACTATGGGCCGTATATATAGTCGAGATTCGGACATCATCCAATGCCCCAATCTACCTGAACGATTTGTTAACCTTACACTGGGAGATATGTTGACCTAGAAGACTATGCCATAAATATGACAAGTGTCAGGCTGGTCTATAATAGTTAAAGTGTAATTGGGGAGGTCAGGGTTTGAAGCTCGGTGAGGTGTAAACCCAAATGGTCCCACACGCTCTCTCTATACTAATTCGGGCGCGTCTTCTCTTATATATATATATATTACTAAACCATTAAAGTAATCAGATACTTTTGGTCTGTACGAGTTATAAAACGTAGTGGTAATTATAAAAAAAACTGGCTTCGGTGCTCACATGGTCAAAGGCCCTCCACTTGCAGTATAATTGCCTGCAGATTACGAGGAGATCAAGGTTCAAATTTTGGTTGAATGTGTTGTGTTTGGGTTTTTCAAAAACTGTTTTCCAATCTCCTTCCACGAAAATGCGAGTACACTTCCTTTAAATATAACCTTCCTAATACGTAAAACTATTTGCGTAATTAGTACATAAAAGTACAATCCAAATGGGTGGTAAGCTAAAAAAAAAAGTTATAAAAAAAGAATACGTCTTTAGCTCAAACACATTTATTCAATTAATTTAATAAAATAGTTTGTTATTCATTATGTATTTAAAACGTGTTTGCTTATAATATAAAACTTTACGAAGTATACAAATATTGTTGCTTTGTTTGAAGACCTTTGAATCTTCTGTTAGTTTTAAAACTCTGATAAAAAGAGTTTTATACTTCATCAGCTCAAAAGTTAGAATAAGCTTTTAAAGAATCCTTCATATCATGAAGGGGAAACTTAATTAGCTTTGGGGTAGACAATTTCATGAATAAGTTAGGCCTATTGTGAAGTTTTAATTTCACTAGGTACTTTATGAAAGTAAGATTTATAGCATGGTTAAAAAAATAATTTAATATAAACTACATGTATAATAGAACTAGAAAATAAATTTAGATTTTGAAGTTTTGACTGTTGGAGCTTTTAAATTAGATTAAAGATTTATTTTGTGGGATTATGGAAAACAAACTTTATCCTTTTGGACTTTATAAGATTGTTTACAGGTAAATGTTGTAAACCTCTAATTTCAATAGATGAATTAATTATAAGTGATAAATGGAGCAAGGTTAGGTTATATTAGGTTGGGCTCAGTTTGCTTTCAGAGGTAAATCACCCTGAAAGCCCAATCCATCTTTGGAAGGAAATTATGGTAGAAGGTAGCAGTAACCAATCCACTCTGTGAGAGAACTCATCCTAAACGGTCACAGTGCCCAATCCACCTTGTGAGATAAGCCATGCTATAAGGTCACAATGCCCAATCCACCTTGTGAGGTAAGTCACGCTATAAGATCAAAATGCCCAATCCACCTTGTGAGGTAAAGTCATGCTATAAGGTCACAGTGCCCAATCCACCTTGTGAGGGAAGTCATGCTATAAGGTCACAGTGCCCAATCCACATTGTGAGGGAAGTCATGCTATAAGGTAACAGTGCCCAATCCACCTTGTTAGGGAAATAATGCTATAAGGTCAAAATGCCCAATCCACCTTGTGAGGTAAGTCATGCTATAAGGTCACAGTGCCCAATCCACCTTGTGAGGGAAGTCATGCTATACGGTCACAGTGCCCAATCCACCTTGTTAGGGAAATCATGCTATAAGGTCACAGTGCCCAATCCACCTTGTGAGGGAAATCATGCTATGAGGTCACAGTGCCCAATCCAACTTGAAGGGGTCGATTTCAGGTGGCAGATTGGGGGGTCAAGAGCAGTGTCCAATCCAGACTGGATTCGATTAAAACACTATAATATTTGATTTGATCAGGCTAACTGCTTATCATTTTCATTTCATATTCTTCCACTTTTTCCTTCTAAAACCCAAGTTATTCTTACTACACATTTCAGCCAACTAAAAATAAATATTTAAATTATTAACTTTTAAAATATACCAACATTTTATCTACCATTAATTAAGTGACACTTAGAAATTTTTTCTTGTGCCCACTAAATCTTTATGAGCGCTTAAAAATGACCTTGAGGTTGCAATATATGTACATTTAATACATATATATGAAGGACTCCCACTCTGTATTATCTGTTGATATAAATCAAGTGAGAACTAATTTCACTGACAAAGTTTGTTTTATTTAATCTCAACACTTCATCCATTGAAAACTTTACGAGTAAAAGCAGGAAATGATGTAGAGGTCCTAATTGTGAAGGAACTTGTAGAACTTGAGATAAGATGTCTATCCAGGAGAGGCAATGAGGAATAACTGTTCGCCTGCCACTCCAACTTATATTCGACCCCCTCTCACCCCCCCCCCCTCCACCAGTTCCTCCTAGATATTGCATGAATAATGAAACTCATTAAATCCAAGGAGGAAGATAAAACCAAAGCAACACCACCGACCAATCTGTACAGGACGTTTGGTGCTGTCTTAGTGAGTAACTAGGAGGACATATGGACTATGGAGGAAAATTACTCTTGCTCTCATTTATATTATTATTATTAGCGCCGCGTCTTACTACCCGTTCGGGTTATACGCACTTTCGCTAATGTGTAATGGTAGGGTGATTTTGAGATTAAATGGAGGACCTACAGTCTAACGTGGAATCCGAACCACGGTGGAGGCCTGGCATTCCCCACATTCACAAGATGTCTTGTCAGAGGCGAAAGAAGGGTTTGGTAATCAGATAAATCTGTGCCGGGACCGAGGATTGAACCCCGGCCGCCAGCATAGAAGTCTGACACCTTACCCCTAGACCGCCTGGTCACCCCTCTCTCTCCTCTCTCATTTATAGAAACCGAACTCAACATAAGTATAATCTAAACTTACTTAACCTAGCCTAGCCTAACATAACTTAACCATCAGTCATTTTCACATTACTTTTTCAGACCTAGCTTCTAATAAACTAATCCAACCTAACCTCAATTTCAGGCAATTTTCTTTCATTGTTTCAGAATTACCCTAATAAAACGTAACCGAAACTCTGGTTTACTGGAGGATGGATATTAAAATTAGGAGATAAAAATTACTGTTAACTGAAAATAATAATAATAATAATATTTAGCACCACGTCTTACTACCCATTCGGATTATACGCTTTTAAGTACTAATTACTCTAATGGATTAGTAATTTGGAAGGTTGAATTAGAGGAAGTGAACCCGCATTTGCGTGGAGAGAGAGAGTGTAAAACCATTTAGGAAAAACCACCCCCACTTCACCTGACCGAGATTCGAACCTCGTCGCCCCGTCCTCGACATTCGAGCTTAACACGACAAGCGCGTTAGTCAACTATGCCACCGAGACGGGTTGTTAACTGAAAATGATCTCCCAATATGTCTCCAAGCAGATGCTAGCACATTATATCTATATTGTATTATTTTAAAAATCTCGGACCGACACTAGGACTCTTAAGCACGAGAAGCAATCACTAGAGAGCAGCCGGTTTCGGTGACCACATGGTCTAAGGCGATACGCTTGGTTTGTACTAGACTGTCAATGACAGGGAGATCGTAGTTTTAATCCCGGTAGGATGTAGTGAAGGTGTTTTTTTTCCTTAATGGTTTTACATTCTCCCTCCATTCAAATGTGGGTACACTTCCTTTAAATTCAACCTCTTTCGTCCCTAACTCGTTACCGTAATTCTTACATAAGCGTATAACATGAACAAATAATAGGAAGCTGTTAAATAAACACAAAGCATCCAGACACGAATCGAATGTGGAGATCTTATCACTGCCAAACCAGGCCAGAAAAGGTTTACGTCCTTGATCTTAGTCTAACTAGTTCGGGTGATTCCCTTATGCGACAGTGGATATAAACATCTATATTTGTTCAAGGGTAGATAAATAATGGTAAATATATTTTCAAATACTTTCTTTTACATTCCAGGTGACCTGGCGGTCTAGGGGTAAGGTGTCAGACTTCTGTGTTAGGGGTCCGTGGTTCAATCCTCTGTCCCGACAAAGATTTATCTGATTACCAAACCCTTCCTTCCCCTCTGACAAGTTGTGTATTAATCACATCTTTTGAATGTGGGGAATGGCAGTCCTCCACCGTGGTTCGGATCCCACGTTAAACTGTAGGTCCTTCATTCCATCTCACAATCACCCTACCATTACACATTAGCGTAAGTGTGTATAACCTGAACGGGTATTAATACGCGGTACTAATAATAATAAATAAATCATATGTTACAGTCCTATGTTCATAGAAATAGCCTTATTCAACACCCGAAGAAGTTACTAAATGTATTCCAACCTATTCATACGTGAAGTAGTGAGAAACGTAGAAATAACTTTTGGTAAATACAATCCATACCTATACAATAATACATAAAATAGTAAAGAATCATCAATGTTGACCATGAAAAAATCTATTATTATTTTATAAAAATATCTTCATACAAGGGTTTAGCTAGAGTTCCCTCTAATTTTAAGTAAATAAGTTTATATGAACTAACAAATATTTCTATAATGGAACTAAATAGGTTTTACAGATATTTATAAGAATTTTTTATTTGTTAATTAATTAAAATTTAGATACGTATTAATTTTTTTTGCACTAATTTTTACTAAAGATTCAGGTTATACTTTTATGTATTAACTACACTAATGGGATAGGGATAAGGTAGGTTGAATTTAAATGAATTGTACCCGCATTTTTGTAGAGAGGAAGAAAAAAATATTGGGAAAACACTTAGTAAAAAATCGCACTTATTACTCACGAGCGGTATAGAACCACGATCTATCTGTCATTGGCAGTATATACTAATGCAAGGGTAGCGCTTTAGACCATGTGGCCACCGAAGCAGGCTCCAAAATAGTTATTAACTATCATCGCTACATACCATGTTGAATATAGCTTAGGAAAATGTATCTACAATAGTGAGAAGCGTTCAATAAAATGTCTAGCGTGCTAAACAAAAATATTTATTTCCACTGATTGGGTTATATAATGGCTTAAGGCGTTACTCTAACAATTACTTAGACCGTCAAAGGTACAGAAATATTGGCTCGAATCCCGGTCGGGTGTTCTGAGAGTAGCTTTCCCTAAAATATTCCAGTCTCTCTCTCCGCGTAATTGTGGCTAAGCTTCCCCTAAATTCAACCTTCCTCATCACAACTCAGTAGCGTAACTAGAATATATACGTATAGCCTGAATGGGTAGTAGGACAGCGCTATAATTGAAAAATAATAGCCCAAGTTTGGGTACATTTTGTGTAATTTTCCCTTATAATTATTAATTATTAGTTAGAAAAGGAGAAATAATTATTTATTATATGTATATAATCACCACGTACTTAATACATGTTCATGTGATACACAAATATGGTAGGCTAGTTAGTATAATCAGGTAGTGATGAGGAAAAATATATTTTGAGGTAAAATACCAGTATTCACTTGGAAGGAGAGTGGAAAACCACTTAAGGAAAAACCTCCCTCACTAGATCCACCCTGGATACAAGCCCCGGTTTCCCTGTTTTCATCAGGCCATTATAAAACTTGAGTGTTTCCTTATACCGTTTGGCTACTGAAATTAGTGGAGTAAGAATAAGCATAATAAATAAATAACAGTTGTCTATTTAATAACTCGCTTTTGTCGTTGGGGGCTCCGCTCCCGAACCCCCCCGGTTCGTTTTCTTTGCGAGTAGATGTAAACTAATGTACCACAAGAGACCTCCAAAGAAAGGTCCGCACCGAATTTAAAGTTGCTCTGACATTTAAAAAAAAATATATATATATTTTTGAAATTTCCCGTCGGTTACAGGCTAGAAGCTATGAGTTTGCTAAATTTCAAGTTTTTAGCTCATCTGGAAGTGGGTAAACTTTAATGTCAGTAAGTGAGTGAGTCAGTCATGTGGCTTTATAGTAGAATAATGTGATGTGAGTTTTGCTTCAATGAGAGAGTGACAAGCTTCCTCTCCTTTCTATTTCCTCCGAGACCGCTCTAAACAGTGGCCATTAACGCCTATGTTAGTTCGCGAGGTTCAAGCTTCTAAATAATCGTGCATATTTTATGGGACGTCACCGGCAGACCCTATGGTTTGGCATACACCCCTCCCAAGAACTATCACAAACATCCCTCACCTCTATTCTCCTCCCGGATCCAAGGTGCTATTACAAATGTCAGCTTAAGTTAATAGGGGCTGGTAGTTTGATGGGACGAGGGAATTTTCTTTTTAGAAGAATGGATTTCATATCGTGAATGTATTCTTGATTTTGGCTATATAATTTGTAGTTTGTACGTTTTGAAACATTAATTATTTATCGGTATAAGTTATTGACTCAAGGCAGAATGACATCTGTTGTCAAAGAAATACCGTTTATTGAGACATAATTTGGTTATCAGGGCGGATATATTTACCTACATGCCAAATTTCAATTTTATTTTACACTAATACATATATTTGTTAATGTTTTGAAAATTTTAAGAACCCATTTCTTGGAACCATAACTGAAATTTCAATTTTTCACAATTTTTACATTTGTCATTATTTTGGGCGATCATCCTAATGATTTACTAATTTTAAATTTTCTTCCACACTTAAATATACATTTTATAATAGTTTTTGAAATTATTAACTTTCAAAACAGTTATTAATTTTAAAATTGAAATAACTATCATAATTTTCTAGCGGATTTTGTATTCTATACGATTGTAAAATGTTTTTATTTTTCTATACATTTTGGAAGTTTATACTTGATAATGATTTTGTAATTTAAATTTCAAATATGTTAGGCTTTTGGTGTGGTTTCTGTACCATCTCACCCAATTTAAATGTTTTTAAATCGCCTATAAATGATTGATAGTTTTAATTTTATAAATTTAAAACCAAATCTTTTCTTGGTGTTCCAATTGTGATTTTTAAATGTTTGATCCCTTCTAGTAATTTCAGTTTGACAATTTAAATTTAATAAAATAATTCAATTTTCTACTGTACCTACCAACAATTTTTTTTTTGTCTTGGAAATTTTGAGAAATACTTCTTTCCATTTTAATATCTTTGATTTTTAAATTTAAGAATCTTAGGAATTTCATCACTTACATCTGAATGGGAAATTTGAACCTTATACTTAATTAGTAGGTAGTTTATTCTCCAGTTTAGCAATTTTGAAACCACTCCCCCTCCCCCTGTCCTCAACTCCCCCACTTTATTTCACCACCCTCCACTCATAAAGATAAATTATTTAACATTAAATTCGTTATTTGGTATGTTACTTCTATATTCCTAGAAAACTTAGATTTCTACCTTCCTTAAAGAATTATTCTATCCATGTAGCTCCCCTTCATTTCTCTTATTTCCATTTGGTTACCATTTATTGAAGTTCAGTTGATTCAAATTTTGAAAATTCAATTATGAAATCAAGTTTACCGGACTTGAAAAACCCACTTTAAAAAATCTTTAAAATTAAATAAAAAATAGATATTTTCTAAACATTTATACCATATTGTGTATTTATTCAGAGTCGGTCTACTGGAATTCTGAATTAAATTACAAGGCTTTATTTAGTTGTGTTAGAGACCCACTAAAAATCGAATTTCAAGGTTATCATACCGATTTGATTTCTTGGCTCATAAAGTAAACCCCAGATTAAATCCCTTTTAAGATTTTTCTGGTTTATAATTTTTCACATAATGCTTGTACTACCAGGAAACTCCATGTAAAATTTAACCTTCTGGCTCACCAAAATATATGAAATAAAACCTAGATAGGAAAACAAAGAGTTACGTCGTTAATTTTATATTATATTTATTACATTTCATATCAAATATTTGCAAATTTGGCTAATATTTTAGAGATTAAATTGAGTTTATAGGAAGTGTAGAATGGTTTTAATTTTGTGGATATAGAGAGGAAAACCTTCTAGGTAGATACAACTTATACTTTACTGAGTTTCAAAACCCGATATCTTTCCATGAGATGGTACAGACTATCGCAAGAGTGGTGCATTAAACCATTTTACTACTGAATTATTTTTATTATTATTATTATTATTATTATTATTATTAGAACCGCGTCTTACTACCCGTTCAGGTTATACACACTTACGCTAATGTGTAATGGTAGGGTGATTGTGAGATGAAATGGAGTACCTACAGTTTAACGTGGAATCCGAACCATGGTGGAGGCTTGTCGTTCCCCACTAGAACAATTTATTTCCAAGTTAATTGTGCCATCATGAGACGAGAAGCCATGAAAAACACAAATTTGCCATGTAGTTCAGATGAACGAGGTGATAGACCGCTTTTGTTGCGAGGGGTAGAGTGGTTCTTGTTTTTAGAACAAAGCGGATCCTAATGAACAAACAACCCAGGGCGTCTGTCTGTCTTTAGCCTCAAACCCACGGGCTACCTTAACTTCGACACGCTTATGCCATTATAAATCTGCACAAATTTCGCGTTACAGGAGGAGGCACTAACTATTAGCATATTCATTTTACATCACTGTGTTCTGTGCTAGCGTTTCTAACTAGGACAATTGCACGGTTAAGTTAAATTTGAGGAACATTAGGTAGTCCGAACTAAAAAGATATGAACATTTTTATTAAACATTATCACTTACATATTTATGAATATTTTAATAGTTTATTATTATTACTTTTCAACTATCGTGGTTGTATTTTCTGATTTCCAAGGCGTCACTTTCTCAAAAGACAGGAATACCAAAAATGATGTGATTGGAGCTTGAATCGTATTTCGTGTATTTACGATATTTTCCTAAACGTTTTCCCACTATTTATCCACGCAAATGTGGGTAAATTATATAGTATAAATTATAAAAAAAATATTCATAAATCACAAATGGGTAGTGAGACACATAGATAAACAAATAGCCATGGTTTATTCTAAGTTTATAACTAAGTTTTGTAAAACGTAAAATTGATATTGAGGGAGAGAAAGATGATCTCAAAAATAAATGGTACGGAACTCCGCAAGGAATTTCTCACCCTATTTTTTTTAAATGGCAATATTTACTCATAACTCTTAATATGTGAAACGAAATAATATACACTAGCAAACCCAAGCATAAATTAAACTACACTTATGTAAAACTTTTTTTTTTTAGTCTCGGTTTAAATTTTATAGGTTTGTTTTTAAAGAATTGATGTCCTTATTTGTATGTCTGGACCAATAAAAAAAAAAGCTCAAGTTTAGGTCCACAAGGTTCATCACTTTGTATTAAAGTTTCAACTTACGGTTAAAATTTTTGATATTTTATTAAGTATTGCAATTCTTCATGCCATCTCATGGCTATTAAATTCCTAATTTATAAAGTTTCACCAATAAAAAATGTAAATATTGACTATTGAGTCTAAAATGGATATAGATCATTGTTGTACAAACATTTTTCCTAAGTGGTTTGAAGGAAAACAATATAAACTCTTAGAAACTTACTTATATTTTATTACTCTATGGCATTGGAGAATTATTGCGTTAAAACTTTAGTATCTCTTTGAAACTAAAGCTCACAAAATTGTATTAATATATTTGCCAATATCTCAGAAACTGTTGGATTTATATAAATATATATTTCATGTAAAAGTTTTTTTAATTTCTAATGGTAATACAATTTTTCAATGATAAATTATTTAGTATCTCAAATATTTGCGGAGATAAGGAAGTTTCTGCTTCTGTAAAGTACCCTAATATTCATTTGCATGGTAAAATGAAAATAACCAGTTTATTTATAATCTTAATCAACACCAAGATACGAATTTCTATCAAAATTGTTAGTCAAGTTTGAGAAAATTGATTTTTTCTTTATGCCCTTTCTTAAACTATCTTAATTTTAAGTTTAAACAGACACACAGACATACGTCATTGCAAAGTCCAATTTATAGGGTTTGGAGGGTCTTGAGACGTTGATATCCAACAACATTTCATGTTAGATTTTCTTTTGCGGTTACAATACTTTTACATTTTTTATTCGAAAAGAAAAAATGTATATATATATATATATCTTTATCTTTACGTATATCTTGAAAGCTATTGGTTTTATTAAAATATGCTTCTCTTAAAATATTTGTATTATAAATACACCTACATATTTTAAATGATAAGTAGTCTCATATCTCCAATAGTTTAGGAGCTATTATAAAAAAAATGTTAATTTACGCATCAGACCAGAAGCCTTAATGTCATTTTGTCGAAATATTTAGAGAAGCCATTTTGTTTTGAATATCTAGAAATGTTTAGAAATGAGATTTAATTAAAATCGTTAAAGCCGGTTTTGAGAAAATTAACTTTTTCTCTTTTTACCCTTCAGTAAACTACCCTCAATTTTAGGGTTAGATATCCAATTCCAAAATCCCACGGGGCAACCCTATTAAAACCTTAAATACTAATTTTTAGCCTGATCGGTAAAATAGTTTGGACTCTTGTTGGAGGTACGGACAGATGGAAAGTAAAAAAAACCTTTTTGGATTCAGAGGGGTCATGAAACGTCAAGATTCATCAAAATCTTAAGTTCAATATATTCGACGATCACTATATTCTCTCTACCTGTAAGATATCGATAAAGTAAAAAGTACCCAAATTGTAATGGATAAAGGACAATAATCACCTTTAATAGAACTACTCTGGGCACGGGACGATTCCTGGATAGTTCAGTGTCAGAGCATTGGCGTACTAAGTCAAAGGTCCCGGGTTCATTTCCCGTATCCGGGTGTTATTTCCAAATTTTAAAAATACCTTTAATAGAGTTGAGAAAGACACACTTTGATGGTGGGTAAATAGGTACGGATTTATATAATAAATTTCCTGGTTTTCTGATGTTGTATAATACTGGCCAATTGTACTGAGGAAGCAAAAGGGAAAATGTTTATACACATCCTCCTTTAACGCATAACTGGAACATTTCACTTAAATTAAACATAATTACACCCTTCTTCTTTAGTATAAACATAGAAATATTAAGGATTGAAGGTAAGACTCATTTCATACGCACACAAATATTTATAGAAAAGTACACTATGTACTAAATACTCGTAATAATTTAATTGAATTGTTATACGTTAAAAGCTATTTTATGTGTTTGGACAAAAAAAAAATTACCTTCTTGAATTTCTGACTAATTGTTTTACTTTGAACCGTAAACCTTATTTTCAAATTTTTACTATATTTACCATAGTCTTGCTAGTAGTTTTATGAACAGTGGATCTCCCCTGTGCTGGCGGCCGGGGTTCTATCCTCGGTCCCGGCACAGATTTATCTGGTTACCAAACCCTTCCTTCACCCCTGACAATACATCTTGTGAATTTTGGGGAATGCCAGGCCTCCACCGTGGTTCGGATTCCACGTTAAACTGTAGGTCCTCCATTTCATCTCACAATCACCCTAAATTCACATTAGCGTAAGTGCGTATAACCCAAACGGGTAGTAAAACGTGGTGCTAATAATAATAATTATTATTATAATAATAACAGTGGATCTTGCTACCTCCATGTTCTTATCTTTACTATAGTCATAATATTTTCTGATTTGATTTGAAGTTTTCATATCTCCGACAATCCATCGTTGGTTTGGAAAATAATGCTATGCTTTTCCATAATAATCGACTTGAACAGAAAAAAAATACTATATGTAATGGTACACTCCGTTTTCCTTGATAGTTTTACTATTATAATATCATAAAAGCTACGCCATGGAAAATGCATGAAAGACATGCTATTTTCTATTTAAGGGTAAGCGGAGCTTATATTATATTCATAGAAAATAACTATTATTGACGTTGTTAATGATTCAAATCTCACAATGAAAGTCATGTTATTTAAAAAAATGGTTTCAAGAATGTATCAATCATATTTTATTAAAATATTTCCAAAAATATGGCAGAAGTGGGAAAAGAAACCGACTTCACAAATGTCAAACATTCGAGTTAAAATAGAATCTTTTCTATTTTCAAATAAAATATTTTTAACAGATTTTGAAGCTCTGTTATAAATATACTAACTCAGTTTAATAGGCCAGATTTAAAAAAAATTCTTCTAGGTCTCAAGAATACACTATTTTATTTTAAAACTTAAATATTAATAATATAAATGTGTTCGAGAGTTAAAATATAGTTGTTGTTTTTTTAAAATGGTTTATTTGAATTTTAAATCTCAAATAGTTTTAGTTTATTAACTTTTGTTTCTGGTATAATTAAGATGAATTCTATAAATAAAACTAATAAAATTTGTAATTATCACTTTATTATTTCACTTTTATTGAATTATTGTTTCATAATTTCATAATTTATCTTAGATCATAATATATATACATTTATATATATATATATAATATTTAAAGTTTGTAAACAATGTATTTTTTGAAAATTTAAACGTTTTCACATACAATATAATGGCATATAAACTTAATAAAGATTTAAACTACTATTTCATCGTCTCTATTAAAACCACAGAGCTTTGCATAATTGATAAAAATGAAAAAATGTCCTAATTTTAAAACTTTTAACAAGTTAATGTTGTCACACACTAATAAATTTGTCGGACAAATGTTTTAAAATAAACTCATTCCAACTTTGCTTCTAAATCTAAACAATCCAATCTCATTTAATGACATTGGCTCTCTTTATTAATCTGGCACCCATTTAAAAAAGGCTGAAAAAAAACCCAAAGTCCACATATATGGTTTAAATGATTTAAATAGTATAGTGTATCGTATTCATTATCGATTGGTCAAAATAAAGAGATGTAAGTTCTAAGTAAATAGGCCTTATAAACACCTCATTAATTGCTAAAAACGAGTTAATATTATTTTATTAGCACCACGTCTTACTACCCGTTCGGGTTATACGCACTTACGCTAATGTGTGATGGTAGGGTGATTGTGAGATGAAATGAAGGACCTACAGTTTAACGTTGAATCCGAACCACGGTGTAGGCCTGGCATTCCCAACATTCACAATATGTCTTGTCAGAGGTGAAGGAAGGGTTTGGTAATCAAATAAATCTTTGCCGTGACCGAGGATTGAACCCCGGCTGCCAGCACAGAAGTCTTGACACCTTACCCCTAGGCTGCCAGGTCACCGACTAAAAACAAGTTGTATATGCAGTTTATAGATTCAACAAGGAAAGCTATTCGAATAATTATACTAATCGAATTATAGGTAAACTGTTTAATACCACTGTGATGTCCTATACCCTATCCCAATTAGTTTGATAGGTTAAATAAACAAATAAATTCGAAGGATAGTATTCTTTCTTTCACACTTAACCCCTTTAAGGTGTGGCTACCGATATTTCTCTTTTGAAAAGTTTTTTATAAAAATTAACTTTATAAATAGATAAATTGTTTGCACAATGTCTTACAATATCTACAATAAGGCTTTATTAACAAATTAATTTTAAATTTTATACATATTAGAAAATTGTGATATAAAATATTAGAATTTTTTTATAAAACCTACACTAGTAGGGACGCGAAATAAATTTATAACCTATTTAATATATGGCCTACCAGTGATGAAAGTCAAACCCTGGTTTAGTGGTCTGTTTAAAGTTTTATCTAAATTTTATTTTGATTTCTCTCCACTCAAACGATTATACTTTTTTCCTAAATTCTAATATTATTTTATCTAATCGATAGTAGTAATTGTAGTTAAATAAACGCTTACCTTAAAAATATTTCAATCTTGAAAGTTCTAAAAGACATTTCTACAAGTTTAGAAGGGTTTTTATCCTCTGTCATTGCGTCTAATTACCTGTAGAGGCTATAAACTTATATAATAATAAGTAATATAATGTAGTAAAGATAAGGAAGGAAGATTTGTATGAGTAATCTTACACCATTTCCATCGAAAGATCATGTGAAACCTCGGTCGGGTGAACTGGGGGTGGTTTTTCCTAAATGGTTTTCCACTCTCGCTCCACGCAAATGCGGGTTCACTTCCTCTAATTAAACCTAATCCATTAGAGTAATTAGTACTTAAAGCGTATAACCCGAACGGGTAGTAAGACGCGGTGCTAAATATTATTATTATTATCATGTGAAACAATTTATGAAAGAGCACCCATAGTAGACCTCACCAGGATTCGAAGACCAATCTCCCCGCCTTCAGAATGAAGTTCTAACACGAGAAAAATGACATACCTATCTTAAGAGAGATGTTTTGGTGTTTTTCTCCAACTAAATTAAAGTACCTAGCTTCATTTACATGGACGGCTAAAAATGAAAAGTCATTGTATGATATACTTTAGCACTGGAGGGTTCTTATTCTTTTTTTGCTTAGTCCAATCCCACAAAACCAATTTTGGTAAGTTGGAACCGTATGGCATTTCTAAATCATTGTGCTTTGTGAAGAAAATATAATAAATGCAGTGAGCAAATAGTTTTAAAAGTAACGTTGAAAGGACTAAGCATATGTTCACACAAAATGGGAACGACAATTTTGGCTTCGGACAAATTATCATTTGACAGTGAAGAGTTTAATAAGTTAGGAAAAATTTAAATAGCATTAGAGGTATTAGAGTGGAAACTAGGAAAATAATACAGTTGGGATATACATTCCATTACGTGTTTGATTAGTTATTGTCAACTCGAAAGCTGTAAGGTAATATAAAACTCATAATATGAAAAACAATAATATTACCAGTTAATAATTATTGCATTGAAACGTTGTATCCTACCTTACTGACGAGGACCAATTTATGTTGTTCGTAAACACCACATGTTACCACCAATCTGTGAAATATGTAATTTTGATTCAGACCAGGAAAGTTAAACCCTAGAGAAAATAAACCATAATATGAATTAAATGCCGGATAAAGGAATTTATTAACAAAAAATCACCCTCGGTACACAAATACTTCATTTTAGCCCCAAGCTACTAAGAGACACTAATTACTTGTTCCTATCAATAATAATAATGGAATATCTGGGCTAAATAGATCTGTAACTCAGTTTGCAGATGTACTAATCGTATCATACTTTCATGGAGGCTTTTTCCATATCCAGATGAGATAAACGGATGATGATAGGAAATATGACGGGGCGGATGCAATGGGGATCATATACCTAACTTAAACCTAACCAACCAAACTCTGGTCATCATTGTGATTACTATAATTTTACAAAATTGCCCCCGGGAATCAAACCCATGAACTCAATGCCTTATGCCTTAGATTCTGGCTAATATGCCAAGAGGACCGTTTTCTCAATCCATGGGGATGATAAACACAAAGCTATGAATCCCAACGAAAGTATCAATAAGATCCTCCTTATTGCTTAATAAAAGACTCAAGTTCTTTTGGAAACACCCTATATCACCCGGTAAGTGTAGCCGGAAGATACCATTTCAATTGTCCGGAATGGCAACTAATCGTGTCGTCGTGCCTGGCATCCCATTTCGGGCATGATCGCCCTTCCATCAATTGGCAGTAATTTCAAAACAATTGGACTGTTGATGTAATTTCAATTGAACTCCTGGGTTGTTCGCCCGGGTTCTATTAGCTTTAAACCAATTTACATGTAACTATACGATTATTAGGAAGATTACGTGAACGGAATTTGTATTTCCTCTACTTTTATTTCTGTGATGTGGTGAGGAAATCGATTATCAGAGTATTTGTTGGTTATGGGGATAGAGGGGTTGATTAAATATTGTTAAAAGTGGAGCCAACTCTTAAATGATGGAGATTGGATCCAAATACAATTGTTCAATAGCAAAAATTAAAATTAGAAAAAAATAAACAATTAAACATACATTATTATGTTGATGTACGTACCAACAGTTTGTCATGTTCCTTGCACATCATATAAAATAAAGATGTTCAACATCCAGCTCTAATTTTAATATATAATTCCTCATTGTATAATACCAACCAATACAAGATTACACCTACCTAAACTCGAATGGAATGGGATTAAATTATACCATTCTATTCCGGTATAATTATATAGGTGCCATTCTTTATTTAGTATTCAGCCGCAATTGGGGCTTGCTAGGTCTGACAATGAAACGGGACCCATTTTGCGACTTTTCCTCAAGGTATCACCAGAAATACTCTAAATATCAAGTTTTAATCAAATTAATCTTAGCTGTATACCAAGAATAGATATTATAAAATAAATAAAATATTTTCTCATTTTGGAAAAGGTGAAAGCTCTCATCTCGAGATTTTGATGAATTAAAGATTTATTAAAGGTTTATATGTCATCAAATCCTTTAAAAAATAGGCTTAACAATTCCATCTCTTCCCCAAGTCCTATTTTCCAACCCTCTGTCAATACTTATGTTCATTGGTATATCCGTCTATCGGTTTGTTCGTTCATCCATTTGTCCCCGGCCATAGAGGAGAAATGGATAAATAGATATGTTCTTAAAGCTCTTGGTCCTGTCTAGTGCAATTCTGAAACCTATCTTGAGGGATGGTGGGTGGGAGGGTGAAAGGCATGGCGTGGCTTCACAACCGACCAAAGTATCCTTCCGCGCCAACAAGAACAGATTGATCATGGAAACTGTATATGGTAATAGCTACTGGACAGCTCTTGAGGAATAATCATACTTTTGGAAATATCAGTTATCTTGATAACGAGTGACATTTTTATAGTAATATTTTAAAAATCTCTTCTAAAATAATGTGTATTGTTTATTAGGCTCACAATAGACTAAACACACAATGACGGAATTATTAGTAATTGAAACCCGAACTAATGTACTGAGGGTGTTTTTCCTGGAACTGTTGTCCTTTTTTCTTTCTCGTAAATATGGGTAAACATCCTCTACATATGCATACAAACGTTATGAGTAGCAAAATGTGGTACTAAAAAAACCCACTAATTGGTAAATATGAGGAAGGTGGTGTAAAGGAAGAAACATATTAAAGTGCATATGAAATGGAAAACTACGTTTGGAAACCTCCATACATTGAGCCTGACAGAGATGCGAACAACAGCCTTCCAGTGGTAATTTTTTTTTTAATAATTAAGAGGCTGATTTATTATAAATTGTGAACACCACTGTGGTTACAGAAAATTGAGAAAGTCATCATCTAATAATTATTGAATACATGAGTTATTAGATAATAACCCTGGGTAACTCATTTAGAAGAGCAATGGTATGATTAGCCATCAATTTTAAATTTAATATCTTCCAGGAAAATATTTTTAAAATATCACTTATAATTTTGATCTGAGCTGACTGATCTGGTATATACAGTAATACATTTTTAACTAGAACTGTAAATTTTATTATAATAGATGATGCGAAAATATAAAATCCATTTTAGTTTCAAATTGTGGTCCAGTTATTACTCTCAATCACGTGTGGAATAAATTTTCTGTTCAAAGCTCACTGATTGTGGTCTTTGAGGGTAGTTTTACTCCATTGGAATAAGTCCCCCCGAGGGCTTATGGTGGACTGTATCGCTGCTGCTGCATTGAATAATATAAACGTATCAACTCTTAATGATAGAGAATACTCGCTGGAGTTGGCAGCCATTTTACATTTCTCAATTACATTTTCAAGTACATTCCTTTTATTATAACTATAGACCTGTAAGACTTAACATTATTTTCGACAGATTTTAAACCTATATGGGTTATACGCATATATTAATTAATATAACGTGATTAGTATAAATAATGTTGAATTTATAAACTAATAGCTTGTCCTCACACTATACAATTTTATGAGAAATTTAAATTTAACCCCTCTATACTTTTAACATGGAAAATCCTCCCGAAAAACATGTGGAATTTGGTATTAAGAAAATCACTGCAACTTTATAGAGGACTCACATTGGGAATGCATTAGAATATTAAAAAAGAAATTTGTTCACAAATTTAGAATGTGTATATATATATATTTATCATCTCGTACAAATTATTACCATATATCATATTTTATAACTACAATAAGTTATGTTTTATTTAAAAAAAAGTATATAAAAGTGGTTTAAACAACTTTTGTAATAAAAATTTAAAATTTGTTTAAGGTTATTTTTTTATGTTTAAGTATGATTTTTAAAAATACTTCGTATTAATTTGCTACATTTAATTGGTTTTGTCCCTTTGACAAAGGAAGTGGATTTAGATTACACTATTGTCACAGTGACAACATAAATTAGCGAAGTGTACGAATGTATAACGGTTTTTAATGTGTTCTCAAATGTAATAGAAATTCCAAAGCTATGATGAATAGACAATATGTAACTACGTAACGAACAACTAAATAGAATTTCATAAGTTCTTTGTTTGATTAGTCTTATTATAAATATATTGAAAGTTACTTAAGTAGGGTTAAATGCAAGGTTAGTTAGGGGCAGTCTTTATTAAGTGGGACCCGCCTCGGTGGCCTAGTTTTCTAACGCGCTAGTCATGCTAAGCTCGACTGCTTAGGACGGGGGGATCGAAGTTTGAATCTCCGTCGGGTGAACTGGGGGTGGCTTTTCCTAAATGGTTTTCCACTCTCCCTCCACGCAAATGCGGGTTCACTCCCTCTAATTCAACCTTACCAATTCCTAATCCATTAGCGTAATTAGTACTTAAAGCGTATAACCGTAACGGGTAGTAAGACGTGGTGTTAAATAATAATAATAATAATAAGTGGGTAAGTTTTATTACTTAATAATATTGTCTTAAGTATTATTTTTACCAATACTTTTAAAGCTAATATAGACAATTTAAGTAATGCATTTTATTCGATAAAACATAAAATCAATCGTTTTTGCATGTCTCCTTGAACAGGGGTCTTCAAACAATGTATCATGGGCTATGGGTCACATGTGGCCCACAATAAAAAAAAAAGTGTGTCCTGCTGGCTAATGAATTCAAAGTTACTTTTTTTAAAAAGGACAAACACAGATATGTATGTTATATAATGAAATAATAATAATAACAATTAAGTATTTTATTTACATAAAGTACGTTGTTTTACACATAATTTTTGCTTTTTACATTGGTAAAATATTATTTTTATGTAAATGTACTTTGAAACGGTAGATTACAACTTTAGTAGACAAAACAAATCACTCTACCTTCTGCTATGAAATAACAAAAAATATACTTCACAAGTAATCCTAATCCCAAGTGTGAGTATAAAAATGAACTAATTCAAATATTTTGTTATGTATTCAACTTGAATATTTTAAGTGCATTATTGTATATCGCAAGCCAACAAGATATAGAAACTTTGAAATTTGGATGTAAAAAGGTTAAAAAAAACATTCGAGAGTGTTAAATTTGTGCTATTATATTGTTTGTTTCAGTGGCCAAATTTGCTTTTTGAGAGAATTGTGTCTGTTGACATAGAATTTACGTCATGGTTGAACTTTAATGACAAGCTAGCGTTAGACGCTAACACCATACTAACGTTACACTATAAATAAAATAGAACTCAAACACTTTGTCTCGTACTTGAATTACTCTTTTTCTCCCCGAGTGAAAATGAGTAAGATATAATATGGAGAAAATGTAACAACATTTGGGTGAAGTGAATGCTAGGAGCTATTGATTAATAGGATTGTATAATTTAGCACACCCAGTAAGGATTATATCCCTGACCTATCCATCACAGGCACATCAGACTAGATTATACCGATACATTTGTTGATGTATCGATCGTAATAGTTGTTAATTCGTCAATAGTTAGTGGAATGACAGAAAAAATAGTGTAAGTAACATAAATCTTCTCAAATAAATTTACTGTAAATCTATTGAATTTTTAATGTCAGGTCATAAAATCTCTTTCCAGTTTATAGAATAAAGTAGGAAAATAATATTTTAAACTGACTAGAGATCGGATAGAAGTTCAAAATTATGTTAAACTTTGATTTACGATTACTCATTTCTTTTACCCCTCTCATAACTAAAACAAAAAATAGCAATATCTATATTTCACTATGACTTATTGCTTGATATGTGTATATTTTGCTCTTATATTTCATCTGGTTCTATTTTTTTTCCGTCACGATATAAATGACTATCGGAAATAGGTGAATCATTGTATGTATGGTTAGTATTCCTTTTAGGGTGTATTGCAGGTTTGACTCGTTCCTCATCTTTCTTCGTCCTTCCTCATTTTCCATTCCTTCTTTTATGATATTCTTTCAGTAATATTCATCAAGTTGTTATATATTTTATCTTGAGTTGTATCTGCTGTATTTGATGTCTTTAACTCATGTTTGAATTCCAAAAAGAATGAATTTTTTGTGTCTCTATTTCCCTCCCATTTCTCTTATCTTTATAACTCTCTCTTTCTCTTTGCCGTATTTCTGTCTAGGCTCGGTTTAAAATATAAGCAAATGAGAGGTCCGGCCGCATGTAAATTATGTCCCATATATTTTTTAAATATCCATATTATTATTTGTTTCAAATTAGGTTGAATTATTTTCAAGATTATGATAATGTGAACGAATTTTTCAGATTTTTTTTATAAAATCGGGGTTATTATTATTTTTTATTTTTTTGGCTGGATTTAATACTTTCAGATATGCATCCTATGATTTGAATTCATTATTATACTAATATAAAGTCGCATGGCTGACTCACTCACTGACATTAATGTTTACCCACTTACATATGAGATATAAACTTTAAATTTGGCAAACTTATAGCTTCTAGCCTGTAGCCGATGGGAAAATTCCAAAAAGTTAAATATTTTAATCTTTAACCCCTGAAAAATACTCAAAATGGCGAAGCAGCTTCAAAGTCTCTGCTGACCTTTCTTTGGAGGTATCTTGTGGCTAAACGGTAAGATCTATAAAAAAATGGCTCGGGAATTACATTAGCTTACATCCACTTGCAAACAAAACGCACGAGCAAAACAAGTTAACTTACAAAGGTACATGACCAGTATATATATATATATATAAACAATAAAACTTATAATTTCATCTGTCCTGACATATCTAGAAGAGTAATAATTGCCAAAATTCTACCAATATATAATTACATTGTCTTAAAAGGTAAATTGAACTCAAATAAATTAAATTTTGGTTCAAAAATGGCTTACGATTATTAAATGAAATAGATATGTATTGGTCAACATCGGTGATAATGTATAATAATATAAGATATATATCATATAGTCTGATTAACTGGTGACGAGAAGGTGCCATATCAAATTCCAGTTGAGTGTACTTAACTTGTTTTATTCTTAAGGGGTTTCAAGCTTTACTTACACATGTTGAAATTGGATTTTTCTATAAATTCTACTTTAATAATCCATAACATATTATTGTAATTAAATATGAGGAATAATAGTATGCCGTGAAACAAAAAAATATTGAGAGACTGGTATAGAAATATGTTGATATTTTCTCTCTTAGTTTTGTTATAGAAATTATTTTTAAATTTACAAATATTCTTAAATAACGTGGAATATTTATATTTCTATGACCCATCACAGTGCTACGTAGCCGTCTTATGTATAATAAAGGAATTTTAAATTATTATTTTATTGCTAATATATATTAATCATCATAATCATCATATAGAAAGCGACAGAAAAAAATATCACATGAGTTGACGAAAGAATACTATAAGAACATAATTTTAGTAACATTTTATATAGATTTGTGACATTTAATAGGTCTTAGATTATAAATACCAGAGTTATTATTTACATAATATATTAGTAGAGAAAAAGATTCCCACTTAATAAATTTTAAAAAAGTATACAATAATTGGTGACCTGGCGGTCTAGGGGTAAGGTGTCAGACTTCTGTGCTGGCAGCCGGGGTTCAATCCCCGGTCCCGGCACAGATTTATCTGATTACCAAACCCTTCCTTCACCTCTGACAAGACATCTTGTGAATGTGGGGAATGCCAGGCCTCCACCGTGGTTCGGATTCCACGTTAAACTGTAGGTCCTTCATTTCATCTCACAATCACCCTACCATTACACATTAGCGTAAGTGCGTATAACCCGAACGGGTAGTAAGACGCGGTGCTAATAATAATAATAATAACAATAATATACAAAAATTGTAAGATTTTTTTTTTCTAATATGTGAATTTGAAATGATGTTTAGTTAAGTAAGTCTGCGTTTTGGTTCCGTTCAATTAGATTATCCATTTTCTTTGAAAACTTAACCAACTTTTCCGAGTTGTTTCTAACTCAGGGAAACCAAATAATAATTTCTAATTTTAAATTAGCTGAGTAGCTTCAGAGGGAAGTGCAAAGTTTGTACCGAATAATATTAATCATACAAGAAGGTGAATCATGTTTTAGTTAACAAATTAAGCCTTAAGATAGGGTTCAATATAATTTTAAAACATAAATTTGTATTGTATTTATTTAAAATACATAAAATAGATGCATTTTTATTATAAAACATAATGTATATGATTCTTTATTACAAAATGATTTTAATCTGTTAATTTTATTTTTATTTTTGACCAATAAGGATTGATGACCAAATAATACTAGTTACGTGTTTTACTTTTTCCTATTATTATGATTATTATTAGCACCGCGTCTTACTACCCGTTCGGGTTATACGCACTTACGCTAATATGTAATGGTAGAGTGATTGTGAGATGAAATGGAGGACCTACAGTTTAACGTGGAATCCGAACCACGGTGGAGACCTGACACTCCACACATTCACAAGATGTCTTGTCAGAGGTGAAGGAAGGGTTTGGTAATCAGATAAATCTTTGCCGGAACTGAGGATTGAACCCCGGCCACCAGCATAGAAGTCTGACACCTTACCTCTAGACCACGAGGTCACCTTACTTTTTCCTACAGATATAATATAGTAACTCAAAAGTAAAGGTTTTAAAATATTCTTCCTACCTAACTCTTTGTGTATCTTGCCACAGTCAAAATATTTGGGTGAATTTCATTCAAACTTTATATATAGATGCTACTGATGGATCTTTGCTCTATATTATTGCAATAAGATGTAGTAAAAACCGTTTATAGGGGAAAACTCTATAGAATGAAGCCTCACTCGACTTTCTAGTAAAATATTTCAAATATATGCGGATATTAAACTACAACTATTTAATTCAAGGAAAAATATATACTTTTCCCCTTCACACCACGAAGAAAAATTTAAAAGGCACTTTTTCCAGCTTTCTGTTTATTTTATCATACCAATATATATAAATATATTATATTATACTACTATAAAAGATACATGGCTGACTCACTCACTGACATTAATGTTTACTCACCTTCAGATAAACTAGGAACTTGAAATTTGGCAAACTTATAATATCTAGCCTGTAACTGACGGAAAATTTCCAAAAAGTTAACAAAACTATGTTTTAATCCCCGAAAAAAATCCAAAAAGTCGGATCAACTTTAATGTCGGTGTGAATCTTTCTTTGGAGGTCTCTTGTGGTTAAACGGTAAGACCTATCAAAGAACGGCTCTGGAACTACTTTAGTTTACATCCACTTTCAAATAAAACTTACTGGGGGTTTGGGGGTGGAGCCCCCAACTAGCAAAGCGAGTATATATATTTTAATATGGCATAGTTGAGCAGGAGGGACATGAAATCCAGGTTAGGGCGTCTTAAGTGTAGAATTTTATCTATTCTGTTGGCAAAAAACGCGGCCCAGGGTACACCACAGGCGGATGAATACACGTCGTACCCAAAATGAGAGGATGTGGTGATTCTTATTATGAAGTTGTAGGGCTGGGATAAAACTTAAACTAACTTGAGTCTCTAGTACCAAACCCTCATGACCTTTAGGCCATACCCTTTAAATGAAAGATACCTTAGGTACCAGCCGGGGATTGAACCTTCTACCCCTTCATCCTGAAGACGTGTGCAGTGATTACTACACCACGAAGCCATGAATGAAATGATTTATTATTATTATTATTATTATTATTATTATTATTAGCCAAATATAAATATTTACATAGATTTGTACAAGCGCCTTGTATTGAGTGTTGTGCGATTCATCTTTAAATGCGTAAGATCTGATACCTAAAATTGTAAAATTCTATTCTAATCTTAAAAACCATCCCCTGTGTTCGAATGGATTAGAGTGTCTCTCTAATGTTAGAACAAACTTCGAATGATTGTAATATCGGGGTTTTATTAAGAATGGTTTTTGTTATAATGGTTATCCTATGCTCCACCTACGCAAAACTGAGTACAAATCAACTATATTCAACCCCTTTCTCATCCTTATCGTATTATCTTATAGATGGTACATGTGTGTATAGAAGAATGGGTAGTGTTTAAAAATAAAATATTAATTGAAATAGTATTCTTTATCTTTTATTAAATGCTAGCAGCCCATCCCGGCTTCGCACGGGCATAATAATATAATAAAAGAAAATAGACAATGTTTTACAGTGAGTTTCTAAAAAAATAACAATCATTGAAAACAAAAAACTAAGATATTAATTTTTTTTGTGAATATATTTTCTTAAACTTTTTTTTGTATTTCCATTGTTTTTTTATATTTTATTTATTTTTTTTTATTTTTTTTATATATTATTTTTCACTTTTTTTTTGTTGTCATTTTTCAATATTTTTTTATTTATACTTATACTAATTGTTAAAAAGTCATAACCGCAAAACAAAAGCCATTTAATTTATTGAGTAAGAGCCTCTCTGTAAACAATATTTGATGTGGTTTTATTTTGTGGCAGCAAAATAAATTGATTTTCAGGGGCTCCAACCCGCGATAGGCCAACGTATAATTGACCATGAGTAAAACATTT
>CABEEJ010002812.1:67587-77866 GCA_901482245.1 Timema douglasi
AATACATTTTTTTTTTTGTCATGCTACCATCCTCTGTTTAATTTTGTTCTAAATTCTACTCTATTCAATGAATGTGTGTTTGGGTAAACTCTACTTCTGTCTCTAAAATGACCCTTTTAACCAGTATTTTTGCAATAATTATATCATTTTATTTCTTTTATTTATCCAAGTGTATTGAAATAAAAAAAATATACTGCTATATAACGCAGTTTATTATTTAATCAATATCAATCAACTCAATGAGTGACTTAATTAATTATTAACAGTATTTGTAACACTTTTTTATGATATTAATAATAATAATAATATCTAGCACCGCGTCTTACTACCCGTTCGGGTTATACGCTTTAAGTACTAATTACTCTAATGGATTAGGTATTGGGAAGGTTGGATAAGAGGAAGTGAATCCGCATTTGTGTGGAGGGAGATTGGAAACCCATTTAGGAAAAACCACCCCCAGTTCACCCGACCGAGATTCGAACCTCGATCTCCCCGTCCTCAGCAGTCAAGCTCAACATGACAAGCGCGTTAGCCAACTACGCAACCGAGGCGGGTCTTATGATATTGTTTCTGGTTTTACCAAACCCGTCAATTTATCATATATACATTTAAATTTTACCTAGCCTTTATATATTTATTTTTATCGCTTACTATATAAAGATGATTTTTTTTATATAAAATTATGTTTTCTATACTTTCTTCATTCTACTTTCAATTATTTCCATGTAATTAACATTGAAATTTGCTTTTGTATATTATTATTATTATTATTATTATTATAGAAAATTTATTAATGAATTATTACACATTATTTGTGCTAATTAAATTTATATCTTATTAATTTTTAATGTGGCTGTTTTGTAATCTATAAGTTAAATATATTAACTCATTAAGGTTTGATATTATTTATTTTATCAATTGTTACAAGCTTATTTGTAATGCTTATTTAAAGTGTATTTAATATCTGACAAATACTCTTTTAGTAAAAAAATGTAAGAAAATAAAAAAAAATATTCTACTATACATTTTTGTATTTAACTCTGTAGAAAATTTAACAATGCATGAAACAATTCCAAAGAAGGAAACGTTTCATTATTTTGTATGTTTTAATGAGTAAGATTGGAACATAGATAAATACATTTTCTCTTGTTTTTCCTCTAAAATGACTGTGAATTGAATGTGATTTAGAAGCAAACGAAAGAAAATAGAGGAGTAAAGGGGAGAATTTCCATCTGTCGGTAGACTTGTAATTGAATTTTTACTTGGTTTGAAATTAGTCCGTACGCACTCTTTTTGTAACTTGAAAGACTATATCGATTCATCGATATCAGATAGTGAGAAAAGTCCTCCCTTTTTATTGGATTAAAAGTATGAAGGGTTGGATATGACGGGGGGGGAGGGGGAGGGGGAGTGGTTTCAGAAAGTGTAATGCTGTACCAAGATGAGGCTTGCTGCCGTAAGTTGATTTGAATTTCTGGTTCTCACGAATAATTGTGAGAATATATATATGGAAATGGTATTCAGAACTCCCACCAAGTTTGCTTCAAACAAACCGCTGTAGAAATGGAGTTTTGACCGCAAGGCTGTGAACACATTTTTTTATTCAATGTTTGTTCAAATTTTCATTCTAGTTATCTCAAAGCTGCGAGGACTGAAATCCAAATATGTATTTTTGAGTGAACTTAAAAATGGTTTATTTAAAACTGTCTAAATAAACTGTTGTTGACATTATGTTTAAGAAATGTGTTGTTAAAAAAATATATAAAATGAGTTTATTAATTAGATGTATTCATTTTGTTGTTTCTAAAATGGATGCGCTTAATTGACTATTTATTTTAATTTTTTTTTTAATATTTGCATAAAATATTTGATTCTATATTCACAAAGGCTTGTTAAATTTGTCGTTTAAAGGCTACATAAAATATGTTTACTAACACAAAATATAGTTGTGGTGTATATAACATATATTTATAAAATATATGGTTTTTAACATATGTTATAGAAGCTATTGTTAGGAAGCCAGAACATATAACTGGTTAGTAATTAGACTAATTATATCTAATCATTTATTACATTTTGAATATATGTATTGTTAATATATTCTTCTACTATATAATTAAGAAGAAGTCCATAAATGTACAGTTTGTAGAAATAAACTTATTTTGTAGGATTTCTTAAACTTTCGACTGTTACATGTGCTAAAGACATTCAAAAAATAATAATCCAAGCTTTGACGAGAATAAATAGCCAGGTGAAAAATATCCGCAGTCATCGTTCTTGCTTCTTTAATTCAGTGGTTTAGTAAATCTTTGTGTAAGTTCAGATAAGCTGTTAGTTTTCGAACAGAACGTTAGCTCAATATCGTTTGTATGGACGCCAACCACTTATTTATAATATCTAGAGTCCTGTCATAATTAGCGTCCACACATCACAAATTAACTTAAATTATACATACAATTTCTCTCATATAAATGTATAAGCGTTTCTAAAATAATTTAATCTTTAAGACAAGAATTTTTATCTTAAATTATTTAAATTTTTTCTAAATATATGAGTGTATTTCTAGCCATATCACATGAAAACAATTAAAGATAGCTCCAATAAATCAGATATTATATTTTAATGTTAAATACATTTTTTATATAAAATTTGAATACTAACCCACTCCATTTATTAAACAAACAAAAGTAGCTATATAAATAAATATAAATTTTATCATATTTTATTTTCTAAGCCTCGAGTTTTTAATTAATGTGGATATTTTTTTCTTGAAACAAAAGCGAATATGAAAAAAAAAAGTTTTCTAACATTGTAAAAATACTCAAACACTCAAGATTTACGCTAAGAAGAGTTTGATTAAGTCTTAGGTAATGGCTCTGATGAATAAAAATTAAGAATACGCTTACCAGCAGATTCCAATCAGTATAAGCAAAATATTGTTAAGCATCTGCATAAATAATAAGGATTAGCTGAAAGTTACTATAAATAGACAATTTTAGCATCTGCTAGCAAATTCTAATAAAATTTTAGCATCTGCTTGGTTTTAGCTGTCGAAAATGGTACCTGTTAACAAGTTACGTAAATTTGTTTTTGTAATTGTTTAGGCTATTAAAATATATTATTTAAATAAAATCATGGATTCAGTCACAAGTGACAGTGAACAAAGTAATATGTAGATGAGGTGAGGGATAAAAATTAACACTCTTTCATGATACTAAAAAAGCACGAAATTGTTTTTGAAAAATCACAATTGCCCTACATAAAAGTAAAAAGGACACTGCAATTTCAGTGCTGTATCTAATATACTAAAGAAAATTCAACGAAAACATATTTTCTATAAAACTTTTGGATGAAAAATAACATGAAATCAGAAATTAAGAAAAAGTTTGATAGAAATCAAAGGGGAGAAAAAAAATTATTGTAAACAAGACTTGGGAAAAGTATGTTGGACCTAGTCAATTCTCAGTCCAACACAACATTTTCCAAAACTCCAGGTAAGCTGTATTATATTTTTATAACCTGTCAAAATATACATAATTATTTTTATTCTTCTATTGCATATCCTTTAATTTATTTTTTAAAAATTGCAATGTTTTATAAAAATTAATATTATTGATATACTCATGACCCAATGTCCTGGTTAATATA
Organism: Timema douglasi; assembly: GCA_901482245.1. NCBI lineage: Eukaryota > Metazoa > Arthropoda > Insecta > Phasmatodea > Timematidae > Timema > Timema douglasi. The sequence goes on from CABEEJ010002812.1 coordinate 71,236, forward strand.
AAGTATTATAACTATAAAAAGGTGACCTGGTGGTCTAGGGGTAAGGTGTCAGACTTCTATGCTGGCGGCCGGGGTTCAATCCTCGGTCCCGGCATAGATTTATCTGATTACCGAACCCTTCCTTCACCTCTGACAAGACATCTTGTGAATGTGAGGAATGCCAGGCCTCCACCGTGGTTCGGATTCCACGTTAAACTGTAGGTCCTTCATTTCATCTCACAATCACCCTACCATTACACATTAGCGTAAGTGCGTATAACCCGAACGGGTAGTAAGACGCGGTGCTAATAATAATAATAATAATAATAATAATAATATAACTATAAACCAGATAGTTCAAGATGTGATAACTTATTTTATTTCATAGTCAATAAAGAATACTTTTAGTGCCACAAACATTTCGTATTTTCTCTTTGTTCAATCATTTAACAATTCCTTCAAGACACAATAATATTATCCACCTTTCATACAAAAATACGTTGAGATTTTTTTATTATCATTAAACTACTACTAAATTACACCATTAATTATTTTTTAAATAACGTCATTCTCTTGTATAACCCTAGTTCCATTTTACCCCGATAGTTTTGTACCTTAATGAAGAAACCTTGGATAATAGGTGAGCGAGAGCGGTAAACTTCTTTTGTTTTCACTGCATTAGAAGTTACGTTCACGTGCCGCTTTGTACGCTTTTTTATCCTATCTTCTTGTTACCGTGATGTCTGACATTTTTGTATACAAACCTTTTCTCTTTTCTTCATCCCTTTATTACTGTATTCTTTTGTTCTTCGTTCCCAACTATCACACCTCTATTTAAAATAAATTTACCTATTTTTAAACATATCTACTGTCTTTTTCTGTAGTTTTTTACTTTAGTCTTTCAAAAACTAATATATATTTTCCTTTGTCATTCATGATCTATTGTTTTTTTCTTTAATTTTTATTTCACTTATATAATTAATTAAAGCTATATACATATTAATAAAAAAATACTAATTTCATTTGTCTGTTACATTCTTTATTTTATACCTCTCTTCAAATATATATGCTTCTTAGTTTAGTAAGTAAGTAGTGAGTAGGTTATTTCATCAAAGGTGCCTTAGGTTCGATATCTAGTATATGCAAAATAAAAAGTAAAACTGGTTCTTCCTTTTTCATATAGCTCAAATTATGGCCAATAGCTTAGGTATTGTGTCTATTCTTTAACTAATTTAGTTTGTAGGTCGTGTGTTGTATCAATTATATTAATGGTGTAGGGATATAGCAGGTATAGTTCATAATGAAAAGTAACAATACCTTCGCGGAGAGATAAGTTAAAATATTTATGGTGAATCCACACTTTTTAATCCCATTCGGGAATTGAACCCTAAACCACCTAACTGGTAAAATAAACTAAGTCCATTTATACAATGTTCCAGGCCTCCACCGTGGTTCGGATTCCACGTTAAACTGTAGGTCCTCCATTTCATCTCACAATCACCTTACCATTACACATTAGACGTAAGTGCGTATAACCCGAACGGTTAGTAAGACGCGGTGCTAATAATAATAATATACCATGTTGCCATGATAATTTATATTAATTATATATTCTGTTGTGCTTATAATTTAACTATACAGCACAATATTAATAATTATAGTATCAAAATAAAAGTTTAAATATTTGAAGGTATCGCCTATAAAATAAATTCTTTGTATAAAATAATTATAACAAAATCATTTTTATCTAATTAAAAAGGAATAAACCAATTAAACGTGACAAAAACATGCAACGTTAGGCAAACCACCACACATTTTGATTGACTTTCTTTGTTTAGCTGATATTTTCAGAGTTTGAAACCCAGCCGGGCCTCTTATTATAATATTTTTTTTTTCTAAAAGGTTTCCCCACATTATCTTTAGCATTATATTAACAACGCTTCAGGTAAATTCTATCTTTCTAATCCTTACTTTATTAGTTTAAATTATTTTGGATAGTCGTGAAGCATTATTTATACCTTTAACAAATTCACACAGACATAATAAAAAAAAAAGTATACAATTTTTCTTCCTTCTTTGCTTAAAGTGTTGGCAACATTGTTCCTTTTAACGTGTTTTTTTTTTTCCTCCTATCCTTTCTATTGTTTTCCCCGAGAATTTCCTTCCCATTTTCCGAGCGGGAACCGTATCTACATCAGACTGAAACATTACATGACTATTAGGAACATTCAGAGGGGAAAAATATGTGTTTTGAAGGCCGTTGTTTGTGCCAAGTTTAACAACGGGCCGAGAAGGAAAACTTCTTTACGCTTCTACTTACGTTTATGTGTTAGTTGTGTTCCACCTAGCTTACAACAAATGGCCTCCTTTATTTTGTTAAGAAGAAGAAGAAGAAAAAAAAAATAACAGCACATGTTTCACATAAATAGGTGGAAATATGTTTTTAGCAAATCAATAAAATCAAGAAATAATAAATGTGTTCGGCATTTAGATTGAATTTATAATGGCACATTTATTTCCTATCTCCAAAGACTAGATAATATAATGACTGCTGATATATTTTTCTAAGAAATTGATTTATATTATATATATATATTTATTTATATATATATATTTATTTATATATATATATATATATTTATTTATATATATATATATATTTATTTATATATATATATATATTTATTTATATATATATATATATTATTGCAGAATTAATTTGTAGACACCCAACCGATGTCTCAGATTGTGCCCTTGTAAAATATTATAAAGAAAAATAGGTATTGTTACCTTTGAATCTTAAGTCACTCGAATCCTTAATAAGAGACCTTAATTTCTTTCGACGGTGAAATCTTCAGAAACCAATATTTTTTTTAACAATAATCTCTAAAGGGTGATACAATAATTTCAAATCATTCCACCTTGCAAGTTTAAAGATGTATCACTTGCTATTGCATGCTTTTGTTTACCATTGTTGAAGCAAAGTTATTAATATGTGTGGGTGATATTTAGTATAACCTGAGATTTTAACGCTTAAATCTGCAACTATCGCTTAAACGATTTATTAATATCAGGATAATCTAATAGACAGTTGGTAAAATAATTTTATCTGTCAGAATATTTTATAAAAGAAAAATTATATGAAGAATGTATTATTTATTACCACCTCTTTGCTCTGGTGGTAAAGAGTTCCTGGTTACAGATCCAGAAGTCCTGGGTTTGAGCCTAGGCCACAGACAAGTAATAAATCGGCTCTGAACTTTACGGGGGTTTCATTCCGCTTTTTTGCCAGCTTGAGTCCTTCATCACTGGGCCTCGCTAGTGTGGTTGATGATAGGACTAACTGCAGCGATCCTAGTGGTGAAGGACTCAAGCTGCCAAATGGAGCGCAACCATTTTAACCTGGAGGTTGAGTGTCTGGGTGTATTATTTGTCTATATCCCAAGCACATCCATATTTTTCTTCGTATCAGTGGATCTGAAACGAGGACAGGCTAAACCTCATGAGGACAAATGAGTAGATACTTGAGTAAACAAGTATAAGCTGTGTTCTAGAAAACTGAGATTAACTACCAAAGGGTTGGTTATGCTGACCTCATGACACCCTCTATCCGCAAATGCTGGCATTATCTTCAACATAAGGTAGCTGACCGGTCAATGTAGCTTGCTTGTGGTCTGATGCCATTTTTGTTTGTTTATTTTAACCCGCCTCGGTGGCGTAGTTGGCTAACGCGCTTGTCGTGTTGAGCTCGACTGCTGAGGACGGGGAGATCGAGGTTCGAATATCGGTCGGGTGAACTGGGGGTGGTTTTCCCTATATGTTTTTCCACTCTCCCTACACGCAAAAGCGGGTTCACTTCCTCTAATTCAACCTTCCCAATTCATAATCTATTAGAGTAATTAGTACTTGAAGCGTATAACCCGAACTGGTAGTAAGACGTGTTGCTAAATATTATTATAATTGTTTGTTTATTTTGTAGGTATCCTAGTAGTAATCACTGTAGAGTAGGGCTGCCGTATCCCAAAGTAGTACTTTCCTAAATCCACTGTGGTTACGTGAAACCGCGTGTAAAAGTGAACTATTATATAACTTGATATTCATGTAACATACATAAACATGGTACGGTTTAATTAAATAATTATTCACAGTAAGACATTACCAACATTTAAATATATTAATATTATTATTATTACTATTAGCACCGCGTCTTACTACTTTTTCGGGTTATACGCACTTACGCTAATGTGTAATGGTAGGGTGATTGTGATATGAAATGGAGGACCTACAGTTTAACGTGGGATCCGTACCACGGTGGAGGCCTGGCATTCCCCACATTCACAAGATGTCTTGTCAGAGGTGAAGGAAGGGTTTGGTAATCAGATAAATCTGTGCCGGGACCGAGGATTGAACCCCGGCTGCCAGCACAGAAGTCTGACACCTTACCCCTAGATCGCCAGGTCACCTATTAAAGTAGTAATAACGTGTACTGTACACTACAGTGTAATTACTATGATCCATTCTTGTTGCAACGGTCACCGATGATGATGATGATGATGATGATCAAGTAATGTACAGTACAAAATAGGCGCGATTTTGCTGCTGATAGTACGTCCTGTTCTCGCTTAACACGTGGTTTAAAAACTTATAAATATTTTTTTTTTCTTTAATTTAAAATAAATAAAATTGTGCAGCATTAAACCACGGATACTGAATTTGCGGATACAGGGTTCGTACTATAATGTTTAATTATAAAATTTGAATCAGAATTTCTATACTAGAGATTTTAAAGTAGAAATAGAATCTATCTCTTTAAAAAAGAGTAGTTTTAACCCATTTCTGAAATAAAATGAACCTGAAGGTTTTCTTTCTTTTAGAAGTTTTCTCTTGAACAGAAAAATACTCTGGGAATAAACAATTGAGTTAATCTATCCAGTCCTTGGTTTTATTTTATTGTATTTGTCTACGCTAGTTGATTACGTTCATTTTTGTTAACTGGTAACACTGCATGTACTACACCTAATCAGAGACTACAGACTGAGTAAAAAAAAAAGAGAGAGAGAGAGAGAAAGAAACAAATAAATGAAATCAAATAAAACGGAGTGAGCGAAGAGAAGAGAAATAAAACGTTGACTAACAAAGTGGCGGGAAGGACCTCAGTATGATTGTCATTTGTTTGAGTGCCAACCCTAGAAAGGGAAGGGAAGGTTGGTAGTACTGTTCCCTGTGGTAGTTCACACGGCAGGCTGCTTGGCTATTTTAGGAATCTGAGGAATTCGATAAAAAGTCAGGATTCTTTTTTTTACATGTTTTGAAATTATTTTTTTATTGCGGCACCTTTTTTTGTGGGTTTTTTTTTCACGAAATGAGAGTATATGGTTAGTTATTCAGATTTCCACTGAAAATTAATTTCTCTTCTAGATAAAAAATAAATTGAAAAAAAAAAGAAGGTTATTTAGTTTATTTGGTATTAAATGTTTAATTATTTTAAGGTTAATTTTAAAATAAAACTGCTGATTCGAAAGAAGATTAGTGTAGAAGATTTTATCCCAAAAGGCTTTGGGTCTAGATCTGTGTTTTATGAACTAATAATATAAACATTTTTTTAGTTTTCTTAACATATTTAATTCTACCAATATAAGTGCCACGGTAAAAATATATTAACTATTTCGTATGAAATTGGTGGGGGTTGAAACCAAAATAATTCTAGTTGGTCGATTACCAATTAACGACTCACTTATTTTTAAGACCACGTCTTACATCCCTTGCGATCAATGCGCTTTTGTAATCATACCACTAATGGTTTTAAGGAATAGAAAGGTTATATTTAGAGGAAGTGTACCTGCATTTGCGTGGAGGGTTAGTGGAAAACTAGCTAAGAAAAACCACGCTCGGTACACCCTGTTGAAATTGGGACCTTAATATCCCCATCAGTCTAGTCTAGTCTACTATGAAAGTAGCGCGGAAGACCACACGGCCACCGAAGTAGGTAAAAAAAATGTTTTTTAAGAATCTGTCATTATGACTTAATATTTACTCTTATGTTAGAGTAGACTGGCGATTACGGGGAGATAGAGGTTCAAATCTTTGTCAGGTGTACTGAAGGTGTATTTTCCTAAATGATTTTCCAATCTTCCTCTACGCAAATGCGGGTTCACTTCCTCTAATTCAACCTTCCCAATTCCTAATCCATTAGCGTAATTAGTACTTAAAGCGTATAACCCGAACGGGTAGTAAGACGTGGTGCTATTATTATTGTTATTATTATTATAATAACTAATTACCTAGCTTTATACACTTTAATACATTTGTTAAGACCACTTCTATAGATAAACATTTATTTTCAAATAAATAGGGCACAAAATACTATAGATGTCTATTCATATTTGCATTGTAAGAAACTGTTTTGATTAAAGTGTGAATATGATTCATATTTGTTTTGTTTAAATTATTACCATTTTATTAAAACAAATTACTTTTAATTAATGATCAATTTTCAGATCACTTTTAAATGTAGGTCTAGTTAAGATCAAGTCTTTTTTTGTTAATTATATTATTTTTTTAAAAATCTTTAAATAATAGAAGTTAATTCTCTAAGAAAGGTTTTTAAAATAAAACCTTCTGAGTTTTTCCAATGTTCACTTTTTTTTTTTTT
>CABEEJ010002812.1:83928-99756 GCA_901482245.1 Timema douglasi
GGGGGGGGGGGGGGGGAGAGACACACACACACACATACATTTAGCAAAAACAATTATCGATACACATGATTGTATTCGAAATCTGATCTCCCCATCATTGCCAGTGTATTCAATTGGAAAAATTACTAACTAGACCATACGGCCATTGAAGTTGGGTTTCAATCATTTTTTTAGCTTCGCATATTACTACCTGTTCAGGTTAAACGCATATGTATTAATTACGTTAGTATTTTGGTAACGGTTAACGGTAAAAAGGGATTATATCATTAAAACATAGTAATTTAAGATTTGGAACTAAAACTCCCAATAATTTATTTTATTAATTCAAAACAAACAAAGCCACTTTATAAATTTTCCGTGTTAATAACCGGTACACCAGCTTGTATAATATAATATAATATTGAAGTTTATATGGACAATATAGGGATTGTTGTTCAAAATGGTCTAGAAATACTTCTAATAGATATTTGTACTTTATAAATACAGCTATAACCATTTAAATAGTGTTTTATGCCTGGTAGAAATAAAATATTTAATATTCAAAGGGTGATTATTTACTTTGTTTAAATACCTGCCATGGACAAAGCGGCATTAGATGAGAAACATTTTAAAGAAGATGAAAAGTTGTCATAAATTTCTAGAACATCCTTGATAGTTATTCAAGAAATGTGTACATCATTATGTGAATAAAATCAAATTATTGTTTTAGTTAAGAAAAATTGTATATACTTTGACAAAAAATATATATAGAAATGGTGAAAACACTGACCTTTTCTTGCCTTCCTTAGATCCACAAACTAATAATATCAAGTACTACAACAAAAGGCCAATATGAACATCTATGTATAAAAAAATTAACATGTACAACATACACGGACAATAGATCAGTAAAAATTTCTTATAATTGTGAGGTTTTTATAGTATAATACTTTCTATATACTTAGCATAAGATAAAATACAAGGTCTGAATGAAAAACCAGAACATTTATAAGACATAAAATGAAATCTGTTAATGTGAGTAGATTTCTTATGGTATGTATAAATGTTTGGTATTCTTTTTTTAGAGTTTTAAAAGATTAATTGTTGTGACCGCACTAGGAATTTTCAATTTTACATGCTCAAAGTAAATATATCTAAGAATGTCAAATGAGCATTACGGGAATAGTTTAGAAATCTTCAAGAATTTTAAAATTGTCTGGTTATTAATATTATAAATACTTTTCAAAAAACTTCCTTTAAAGTGAGATAATTTCATTATTTTATGACTATTATTTGACTATAAAAATTAAAAATAGAAAGCTCTTTTTAAATGATTTAAGAAAATGTTTATAAGTTTTGGTTTAATTTTGATGTGAGTAGTATTTCCGCAGTAACAAATTTATTCTAAAATAAAGCTGATATATTTTGAAGTCTGCACCATGACTCGTTGTTCTTTTCGACCTACCCTTTAAATAATGCCGAAACAAACCTGAAACCAACGCTAGTCTGTCACTTAATGGGTTGTTTATGAGACTGTATTTCACTCTTTGAGTGCACGATTGTATCGGTATAGGGGTAGCCTCTCAAATTTTCATCCAGCTCAGGCAAAGACTCCATCTCCCCCCCCGTCCCAAACAACCATTTACCAGCCCTCTGAAATGGATCCCGAGGGCATCATTCAATGGAGACATAATATAGTTCAGGGACTGACTCGACTATAACCGTGTAATGGTGGAAGGGGAAAGGAATAGAAGGTGAAGAGATAGATGTTGGATACAATTCTTGGTTTTCTTAGAAGGATTATTATACCATGAAAATAGAAAGTATCTTTATAGCGTTTGACTCGCGTCGCTCGTTGGGGGCTCTGCTCCCAAACCCCCGGTGATTTTTATTTGAAAGTGTATGTAAATTAATGTAATTCCAGAGCAGTTTTTTGATAGGTCTTACCGTTTAGCCACAAGAGACCACTGAAGAAAAATCTGAACCGACTTTATAAAGTTGCTCCAAAATTTTGAATTTTCTACTGGGTTAGAAATTTGAATTTGAATTTTTTGGGAATTTTCACGTCTGTTACAGGCATTAATATATGAGTTTGCTAAATTCCAATCTTCTAGCTAATCTAGAAATGGGTAAACATGTATGTAATTGAGTGAATTCAACCATGTGGCTTTATAGAAGTATAATATGCATATTTTTATTTTATATTTTAATACATTCACGCCTGAATTTTAGGGAAAATAGATTAATATATTAATCTCACCTGGTCATTATTAACTGTGACAAGGATGTTTTACGAGTGTATTGAGGTGTTTAACACAAAATAAATTTGTTTTATACCGATCTAAACTACGTTATTTTTTCTTCTAAATTGTATATGACTTTACCAAATACGAAAAAATGGTGTTAAACCATTTAGATATTCAGACTAAATTAACAAAACGAAAATTATACCAGATATTTACATATTCGTATCTTCTATAACTTTAAGAATAGTTTGACTCATTTAAATTAATTTATAGCTAAATAATATTATGTTTTTGGCCATTTAATGTTATATTTTATTTACTAAGAGACTACATACAGTTAGATAAATGGTATGGTGCAACGCATATACTTTATATTTTATCTTAAAATAGACGTTTACTAAAAATTCATAAGCTTTGTGGATCAAAATTATATGTCCCAACATTGTTATAGAAACACAACACTAAAGATGATAGATGAAATTATATACATGTTTACTTACTCTGTGGCATTAGGAACTTAGAACACGTGATAACAAATTGAGAAAAGAGAAAAATCTTTTGTCCACAAAAGATCATAGAATCAAACTTAATTTCAAAAACATGAATTAAAAAGTAAATTTATATATTTGCTTATAGGTGAGAAATTATCAGTCTTATAAAAATAGTTATTATATATTTTTTTATTTATAATAGGACTACCAACTTAACAAAGATATGTTATTTCGTATATTAAATAGTTGCGGAGAAATTATGAAAATTATAAAATTAGCACCATGTTAAGTACCCCCAAAGTAATTTTCATGAGAAAATGAGGGTTGTTACTATCTTGTTTATAGTGATTGATTGTGCCTAAAAACAAAATTTAATCAAAATCGTTAAAGCGAATTTCACCAAAATATTTTTTTTCTCTATTTGCCTATATTGAACTGCCCTTAAATTTACGGTTAATTCCAAAAACCCCTCGGAGAGACCTTATGAGAACCCTATTTACCAAGTTTCAGCACAATCGGTAAAGTAGCTTGAGCTTTAGCTTAAGTTACAAACGTATAGGTAGAATTTAGATTAATTGTACTAGCATTCGTTATAAATATTAAGTAGGAAGGCATTTAGGAAAATAAATATTTGCACACCCAACCTGATTCGAACCTCCACCTATTGATAAACAAGACTATAATAAATTGACCTTTAATCCGTGTAATCACCAATGAAGGTAGCTGAATTTGAGATGGGTCAAATACACTATTATACAAATCCCAATATTCATTTAATTTTCGAGTCCTGAATATCAAATTCGAATACGAATCTTGGAAAAAAGTATGAACTTCACAGGAAATAGAAATAAATATAATTGAATAATAGAAAATGGAAACTGTAATTAAATGTTTAAAAAAATATATTCATCCATTCATTTTACTATTTAAACATACAGACAAGATTTAAATTAAGGGTATGGAACCGGATTATTGGTTTTGTCATATAAATAATATGTTGGTTCTTAAACACAAATATGGTGAATTAGAACTTATAAACAAATGTCTTAGAGTCTCGGTATTGATATTTTCTCAAATTTTTGAATCTCAAATATCATTAATTATTCAAGGGTTTAAGGATTCGATGGTTCTATCTTTCAAATATATATATTTTTTATATGTATGTATATATTTTATATATGTATGTAATATTTATGTATGTATATATTACATATATATATGTATGTACTTATATATATGTATGTACGTATATATTATATATGTATGTATATATGTATATATATGTATATTATTATATATAATATATACCGCATCTTTCTACCCGTCCCGGTAATGTACAATGATAGTAGTACTCAAAAACATAGCTATCTATTTAAAATCCAAATGGCCATAGACTAAAATATATAATTATTTAATTTCAGACTTTAAACCTAAAAGGTCTATTTGTAGATATCTTGTTTTCCAACACTGTGTCCATACAAGTTTCAATCTTCTTTGCTAAATGTTCGCTGACGGAATGAAAATAGTCTGGAAATTGTCCACAGTCATGTGCCTGACAGCCAATTAGACCTTTAGAGATATTTCGTCCTCAACAAGAAAAAAACAACAACAACCAAGTCAAAAAGGGTGGACGTCTAGTCTTGTGTACATACGTGGAGCCGTTGGATGTTCAGTAAAGATGTCTTGACGTATGAGCTTAATTATGTGTGTTAGTCTACACATGGTGAGTTTCCTAATGTGAGCTCCATTACCAAGTTGATTATGTTAAAAATTAATCAAAGATAGATTGTAAACAATTAACGTGCATTTTAAATATTATATTTGTATAAAATTATGTTGAATTAATTCCACACTTGATTTGATGGCCACATAATTATTCTAACGCGTTAATCTCTTGTTAGACTAGACTACTGATGACAGGGATATTTAGGTTAGAATCTCAGTCGGGTGCACAACGGGTAATTTTTCGAAATGGTTTTCAACTCTCCCTCCACGCAACTTAGAGTATATTTCCTATAAATATAACCTTCCTAATCCATAAACCCAAGTGGTAATTACATAAATATATTACCAGAAAGGGTGGTCAGACATGGTGCGAAAAAATAAAAAAGCAAAAAAGAACTATCTTGGATTTGTACACCATATCTATATTATTATAGTGGAACCTGACTAATTCGAAATTCCCTAATTCGAAATCGTCTTTAACTCGAATTTTTCACCCGGTCCTGTGAGTTTTGTATTAAAACTATGTTAAAACATATTGTTTAGTTAAAATTTTGTTTTGGTTAGTTCGAACATTTCATTATCTGTAGTATACTATGCAGTATTGTTTTCCTTATTCTAGTTGCGGCGCCGTGTTTATATATTTTTGGAAACAAGGAAGGCGACGTTCGAAAGTGGTAAGTACCCTTCTTCAAGCCCATTCCCCTCTCCCGCTCACCCATACGTCTTTGTTTACACGTCCAGTTCTGTACTCCGTTAGTCAAGGTCGAACCTCTCGAGCAGTTACGTGCGCTGTTGTTAGTAATTCGGTCGTAGCGATATTCTTGTGACGTGCTAGATTATTTTGTTTTATTTTAGTTTTGTTTAGTACATACTGTAGAGTAGTGTTTATGTGTATGTGGTTTTGTGTGTATCGTGATGTCACTGTCCAAACCACAGTCTTATAAATCATTAACTTTGGACAAAAATGTTGTGGTGATAAATGAAGTGGAAAAGGAAATATTTTTTTAGAAACTTATTTAATTCAAATTTTGGGATAGTTTTAATTTTTTCCTTGTACCATCAAGTTCAAATTATCTCGGTCCCACTGTAGTTCAAATTCTGACTCACAAAAATTAATTTGAAGTTCCTTCATTCCAGTCTTTATCATCCTGATGTGCATTGATATGGGATGGTCTCGAATTATGTGAAAACATGATATAACTATTTAAGACTATTTCACGTTGTTCGTGTTCATGTCTGTTTTATTTTATTTTCTGGTGTATGTGCATTACTGACCCTCGAATAGTGTTAAATACTTAAATAGAAACTGTAGAGATTGAAGTTTGGTAACGACTGTTTGAACATTGCGTAGATAATGCCTCTGCATACTTCCTCTTTCCTTGAAATTGTAATCTCCTCTCCTATACACATTGTACAAACTTCTGAAAGGTCACCAAAGCTCGGATCTGATTTCAACGCCTCCCGAACCTCAACCTCATCCTCCATGAGGCTATAAGTGTTAACTTAAACACAGAACTGCGATTACTGAGACAAACTTTGGAATGCCAATTCATGTTGACGCCAATTTATATAATAGCTTTATTGTTCAAAAGAACGGTTTTTTCTTCTCTTTGTTATTTTGTTTTGCTAGATTTTTTTGCAAAGTGTTGATTTAGTTTCATCACCCTACTAGAGAAGCTTGGCTTAATACGAGTACATCTTTAATTATTTAGCGCTTCTATGTTAGGTTTAGTCTACATAATCCATTTCCATGTGTCAGTTCTCTGAATCGTCAGTAAGATATTATAATTCAATTCAATTGGTGTAATATTTCTACAATAATGTTAAGACATATTATATCAATTCACAAATATTATGAGATTTTGGTGAATGTCTATTTTAACATAAAATTCGAAGAAATTCTGTGTGGTACACCGTATCATTTATTTTTATTAATTATTAATTAGAGAATAGGAAGGCCATAGTCGTAGGGAGTGTACCCGGATATTTGTGGATAGAGAGTGTTTTTTTTATCACCATCATTACACTTGACCAAGATTCAAACTAGGATATCAACGTAATCGGCAGTCTGGTCTATACACTAGATTATCAATTTACACCAAATGATCACCGAACCGTTTTTTAAAACCATTTTAAACATTATTATTACTATTATTATTATCACCGCGTCTTACTACCCGTTCAGGTTATACGCACTTACGCTAATGTGTAATGGTAGGGTGATTGTGAGATGAAACAGTTTAACGTGGAATCCGAACCACGGTGGAGACCTGGCATTCCTCACGTTCACAAGATGTCTTGTCAGAGGTGAAGGAAGGGTTTAGTAATCAGATAAATATGTGCCGCGACCGAGGATTGAACCACGGCCGCCAGCATAGAAGTCTGACACCTTACCCCTAGACCGCCAGGTCACCAAATTGCATTAGAAATCAGTAATTTTTGTATAATATTTTGAAGATTTAACTAAATTTGAAATTAAATTTAACTTTAATCCTTTTTCCCTTGTACCATAAAACCCTTAGCTTTCCGGCTGATGACTTCTTAAGAAAACGTATAAATAAATCTTCTTTACGTTTACATAATTTCTCCAAAAGTAGCTAGGAAAGTTGGGTCGTATATTTGTGTATAAATATAAGCTTCTCTTCTCACCCCCTGCAACACCCCGAGCGCTTCATCCCACTCATGAACTTTTAACAACCTACAAGATGTTTAACAACTTCTGACAGTAATTACATTCGTTTGTTAGTAATTAGGCGCAGTTACGGGAAAAGGTATGGCACATTTCCCCCTCATCTTAAAAAAGACGAAACAGTGTGTATATTAAAAAGATCCCCTTTATCCATTCTTTCATTTTCTACTGTAAAGGGGGATGGTGACAAAACGAAAACTTAACTTCGAACTTTAAGGGGTTGAACTCACCCTTCTCCTGTCACCAGCTTTAGAACGTGAAAAGGTGCAAAATGGTGTATTTAAATAAATATAAAAGAAACAATGGTTGAAATTCAAAGATTACATTTACTTTAAAAGTAGACCCGCTTCGGTGGCTTACCTATTTTCGTGCTGAGCTATACTGCCGTAAACGGGGAGATTGAGGTTCTAATGTCGGTTGGGTAAAATTGGGGTGTTTTTTTCCCTAAATGGTTTTCCACTCTCCCTCCCCTCTAATGCAGGCTCACTTCACAAAATTCAGCCTTCCCTATTCCTAACCCAATAGCGTAATTAGTAATTAAGCGTATAGCCCAAACCGGTAAAAAAAACAAGGTGCTATATTATTATTATTACTATTATTATTTATTACATTCAAAGTAGCATATTATTACTAATAATTTATCTAGATATCAAGTAAATCCAAGATCAAGTGTTACTTTTCTATTTTAATAATATGATTAATTAAATGCTGCTAAAAACTTAATTAGCAAATATAATATCTTAGCAATTTAATCCATTATGATATACGCACTCGTACAAATAGAATTTTGTTATTGGCTTCAAAAAATCAACCACCGAGTTTATGGTGGCTGCGTCGTCTGATAGCTCGTGATTATTAATAATTATTATTATTATTAGCACCGCGTATTACTACTTGTTCGGGTTGTACGCACTTACGCTAATGTGTAACGGTAGGGTGATTGTGAGATGAAATGGAGGATCTACAGTTTAACGTGGAATCCGAACCACGGAGGAGGCCTGGTATTCCCCACATTCACAAAATGTCTTGTCAGAGGTGAAAGATTCTTAATAATTGATTGCACATTTGTAGCTGACGATTTCCGCACGTCCATCATAGACTCTGCCATCTATGAGTGGAGAATGACGCCGGGTGTAGAATGATTCCTTATTAACTCGGTGGCATTTACGTACCATGTCAAGGGTCCCAGGTTTGATCTCCATGCCCACGTATCATTTTTCAATGTAAAGAATCTATCAATTTTTGTTTAACTATATTTTTGGCAAAGATTTATTGAATTTATTTCACCCACTGTATATTTTTTACCACTCTGTCTTACCTCCTGTTCAGGCTATAAACATATATTATAGGTAAAATAATTTATTATAATGGGGTAGGGATAAGGAAGGCGAGTTTTAGAAGTAATCTACGTGAATTTACACGAAAAGAGGCTGGTAAATAATTATAGGAAAAACATTCGCAGTATTATATTCTTTTTATTATTTAGCACCGCGTCTTACTAACCGTTCGGGTTATACGCTTTAAGCACTAATTACGCTAAGGGATTAGGAATTGGGAAGGTTTAATTATAGGAAATGAACCCGCATTTGCATAGAGGAAGAGTGGAAAATCATTTAGGAACAACCCCCATTTCACCCGGCCGATATTCGAACCTCGATCTCCCCGTCCTCGGCAGTCGAGCTCAACAAGACTAGTGCGTTAGCCAACTACGCTACTGAGGCGGGTCATTTGCAGTAGACCTGGTTGGGATACGAGCCCAAATCTCCCTGTCATCAGCAGCCAGCTCTCACCAGAGAGTTATGCCTTTTACATTTCATTAATTTTTACTGGCCTCCCTACACACTAATGCGAGTGCACTTTATATAAACTACATTATAGCGCCTATTCTTTGAATTAAGAATGTAAAATCCCCAGGTTTTAAATCATAACATATTCTTTACGATTTTTTTTTAATTTCATTTATTTGTTGAATTAAATGTGGTTCTTGATATTAGCTTGAAATTCTTTTCATAATTTCAGTTGTATTAATAAAAAAAAATCGCCGGAATGTAGAACTCACTTCTTGCCTTTAAGAAAAATGTTGGATAGGCTACGTCATGTCTTAGTCGTGTGGTTATCATAACTACAGTCTTAACATTTATGTTTGTGTTTCAAGTTGAAATATCAATTATAATATATACATTAATTTGAATTCGATATTTTACTTTATTATCAAGTAAGACTGAAAATAATTAATCCTACATTTAACATACATTATATTTATCGAGAATAATTTTGTACAAGTTTTTAAGTTAACTTTCTTAAAATATGTGTCAACATTTAAAAAAAATGTGTCGTAGGTACTTAAGTTTAGCTACTAATCGAAATTGAAATGAAAAGACAGATTGAGAAATTATTTATATAATTGGTTTGGCAAAGATTTAAATAAAATCCTTGCCAAAATTATTCAAAATTGGTCCAAGTATTTGACGTTGATCGCACATCAAATATACAAAAAAGACGTGATTTTAAAGGGTCTAGTTAAAACTAAACATAGCTTAGTCCATTATTAAGTTAATCACAGTACTTACTGAAGTCTAAATCTAAATGGTGATGATGAGAAGGATAATTTTAGAGAAAGAACACCCCGTGGATATTCCACATATGTGGAAAATCTTCCCTTCCTCCCTACGCCAGTAAAACAGGAAAATAATAAATTCAACCACAAAATGTATTCAAATAAATGTCTCTTTTTTTTGTACGGTTATCATGAAATAAAATTAAAGTCATAGATTTTTCTTAGAATGTTTACTTTGTAAGATTTTACTAAAAAAACTATTTTTCTAAAACACATAAAATCCTAGAGTGTATATAATGCTGTTTCTTTCGTGCAAGTTACAATGTGTCTCAAATATTGCAAAGGGTCGTCTACACACCAAGGTTAAAACCTTTTTATTTATGAGATTATAAAAAAAGAAAAAAAAGTATCACGAGTTATTTACAAAAAACTTGTTTTCTACTCATCTCCTGTGGGAATCTGCACGTACCGGTATGTACTTAACCTTCTACACTCCTTCCTTTTTCACCCAACAGAATGAGATTCAAACACCCCCACCCCAACCCCCGTAAAGCAAAGGGTTGAGGAAAGGGGGGTTTGGGATGTAACCCACACCTCAAACTTTACTATGGTTCCCGGGCACTTCATTAGAAGGCGTCTAGCCATGCCGAGCCATGCACGAACGAAACTTGCCTGTTTACTTTAGTCGGTGATAGGGTTCCTTGCCTCTTCACTGTATTATACCTCGAACCAGTGACCCTCCTCCTCAAGTCATGTCAAAAACCTACTCCCCTCTCGACCACTAACATGTCTTCGCCTGGGAATTAATTGGAAGTCTGGGCTGGCTCAGTGGCAAGAGAGTGTCTATAGCAGGGAACGTATAAACTTTTACTCTTTTGAAAAAAAATAAAAAGATTCTTATCAATGTTGGAATTTTAAAAATATAATTTATATTTTAAGATAATTTACGTTTACAGGGTGTATATCCCTCCGTTAGATGTAAATTCCTTTGTTAAAAAAAATAGTTTGACAACTTAGATCAGTCGGCAGCATATCTATCTACCATGCTAATGATATTTGGTTTGATTCCTGGTACGTCCCAAATATTTATAGTTGCTTAAACCTGGGTTTCCCCTTGTACAAGGAACAGTTACCAATCACGGACCTGCTTCAGTGGCGGAATGGTCTAAGACGTCACTCTTGAAATAAACTAAGTGACCGGGGGAAAATTGGGGTTTATAAAACCGTTTGGGTGTGCCGAATATGGCTTTTCCCAAAATGGTTCTCCATTCTCCCTCTACGAAAATGCAGGTACACATCCTTTGAATAAAACATTTTTAATTAGCATTACATTATAGTAATTTAATACTCATTAGTACAACCCTAACGAGTAGTAAGCTACAGCGGTAAAATAATATGTGGTCTGGTTTTTATGCATGTTCTCTATTTAAGATAGCTTGTAAGTCATGTGATGAAATAATTTGTAGTTTTTTAAAGTGCATTTTAATTAATTAAAATAACACTAAGACAATAAACAATGTTTGCCTAGTCTGAGCCATAAGTAATTACAAATTAGAACCAACGAAAGCCAAGCTATGTGGGCTTTGATCAAATGTTCATAACTGACACTCGTAACCTCCTTATATCCCCGTATGCTTATGATCACACATAGTGATTCAAGTCAGCTTGTAAGTTCTACACAGTTTCAAACAGCTCTCAGGAACTTGCAAGAACACCGCCAAATTCAGTGATGTACATGTCACTGTCTAGTTACTTACTTCAAACACATGAACTTATATCACGCTCCTTACTAGCAGGAATACTCCAACGTAAACATAACTAAATATTCCCAAACCTAGCAAGAATACAAACTAGATGAATTAGATTGAAACTACATGACAACAAAGTACAATTAATCTCGCTAAGTAAACTTAAGCGACCCAAACTTATATTATATCCAATACCTACAACCGTACCCTTCCACATTCCAAAGCAATGTTCAAACAAGCAAATTATTATTATTATTATTATTATTAATATTGTTGTTATTATTATTATTATTATTAGCACCGCGTCTTACTACCCGTTCGGGTTATACGCACTTACGCTAGTGTGTAATGGTAGGGTGATTGTGAGATGAAATGAAGGACCTACAGTTTAACGTGGAATCCGAACCACGGCGGAGGCCTGGCATTCCTCACATTCACAAGATGCCTTGTCAGAGGTGAAGGAAGGGTTTGGTAATCNGGAATCCGAACCACGGCGGAGGCCTGGCATTCCTCACATTCACAAGATGCCTTGTCAGAGGTGAAGGAAGGGTTTGGTAATCAGATGAATCTTTGCCGAGACCGAGGATTGAACCCCGGCCGCCAGCATAGAAGTCTGACACCTTACCCGTAGACCACCAGGTCACAAACAAGCAAATTAAATGCTTTGAACCGAACACAGGATTTATAATATACTTACATGTAAACCTAATCATATCAAAATATAATTAGTAAATTAAGATGTTAGCCCGAATAAGGGATCAATATATTAATTACGAGAACATAAGTAGCTGAGTGAAACACTTCTGCGTCATGCCCGCGAGACCATTCCTTCCTGCAAAGCGGTTACACCAGTTGAAACAGCTGGAGGATGACGTCAAGACTTTATTGTTCAAACATATACAAGACGAGGCGTGTACATCAATCCTGAGACAACCATATATATATATATAACGAACGAAACCAGAAGGGAGAAAAGGAAGAGGGAGGAAAAGAACATAACTGTTACCTCAGCGAACAGAATAAGACTAGATGGTTTTCAAAGAATATGGAGCCATCGACGGCGTATCACGCGCACGCCCTAGGTCATCAGAAATATTTGGCGGCCCCACAAGACTTTCCATTCAATTCTTTTCATTTATGGTAATAACTCCGTCGAGGAATAACGTCTTTGGTCAGCGTCATACTCAACCAAGGAGATATGGTGTTGGAGAAAATATCATGTACTGAGGCATTAGGTCGAATTCTTTAAACCTCGTGGTCATGGGTTAAATAATTTTAGACCGGCACAAAGCGTACTAAGTCTGACTATTAAACTGGCTTCTCTTTAATGGTCTAAGTAGTTATCTTGTATTTAGTACAGCCCCACACTTGAGGCTGTACCAAAAGGATAGAACAATCTTAAAGGTAACAATAGTTTTTATTCGCACAAATACATAACGTACAGGGAACTTAAATTAAGATAAAAGTTACTGACCCTATCCCTAACCCTTAAACCTAACTAAGAGTGCTCAAAAAAAATTGTCAACAAAAAGAAAAAGTGTGCTTAGTGAGTAAAGTATATAGAAAAACCTGGGCAAGAAACCAATATCCAGAACACGCAATTTGTAACAATTGCTGGACCCGTCCCCACGGTCAACCTAAACAATATATAAATATATAAACATTCCCCTAGTTCAATTACTAGACAAAAATATTAGAAGCATGATAACGTTATACCTAAGGAAAAGTAAGTAGAGGAAAAATAGTGTAAAATGAAAAGATTCACAAAATGAGTTGTTTATTAGATATTCGAAAAAGATATGAGCAACAATTAATACGAAAGATCCCAAAAAAGGCGAGAAATAATGTATAGAAAATTTTGTGATCACAATAGCATGGTTTCATTAGAATAATTCTTTAAATATTTTAGCGATCATAATCACTATCTTACGTTAACAAAATACAAGTTAGATGTGTACTTGTGAGCCAGGAAAGAATAATATAAAGCTCATGAATAAGATCTCCGTGAAATACTCATATGCTTTACATTAAAATCAAACTTAATTATATCATTATCTTTACATCTCTCCATCCAAACAAAAAGGTAAAATATGTCTTACGTCAATTTACCTTAGACATAAAACTATCAAATTTCTTTTATTGATTACAAAGTTGAGCAATCCACATTTTAGTTGCCAACGATCAACAAAATTACCATCAATAAACAAAGTTATTATGGCGGTTATTAATGACCTCTACACTAGTGCTGATGGCGCCCAATAAATTAAGTTCATAATTAAATATTGGAGATAATAGCATCAATAGCACTACTTCCTAGTCAGTTAAATAACTCAAGTTCATAACCATTGAGATAAAGTTTAATTCCAAAAGAAAATATTATCAACAACATCACAAGCGCTGTTTTCTAGTTAGAGTTCAATAAATCAATTTCATTAAGCCAAAAAAGAATTCTGAAACGGGAATATTACATGCCGAAAAAGAATTTTGCTTTCATTGTTATTAATCTCCGAAACCTTAGCTTCCCCTAATGATTATCGTAGCCAGTCCAAGAGTGCTTCTTTACTCACAAAATCACTCTTTTATACGGTTTTGGCACAGTCCACAGAACACAGAATGATGGGATCACGGGGGAAGGAAAACCAAAGAACATAAACAAGGGTGGGGGATTCTGCACGTTTCTAGACTGCAGTAGAAACAAAACTGGACACTGGCTGAAGAGTATCTTTTTTTCTACTGAATGTCTTTGGTCTGGGAATTTTTGTAACTGAGAGTTGAATTGGCGCGGCCTCAGTATTTTGTTGTCAGTCGAGTTCGGGCGTGTTTCTAGCGGCGGGTTGATCGAGTGCGTAGTCGGGCAAACAGCGGTCGGTGTCCGGGCCATTGGGTAAGTCTGTTTGTTATTGACTTGGGTATCGCCGGCTTGTTGCTAATGCTACAGTACAACGTAGAGGTCCTTAAATTAAAGGATGGCAGACTTATATAACGTATTTAGATCATAGACTTGGAATAATAATTCCTAACCAATGTATTACGTTAAGTTAATCTGACCACCAAAATTGTAGTGCATTATTTTAATAAGTGTATAAATATAATCTCTAAATATTGATTCAATGGTTCAAATCAGCACAGTCATCGAGCTATAGGTAGTCAAACTTACCATTATATCCATTTTACGTACTCATTTTAAGATAAAGAAGTTAATGCAGGGGGATTAAATTTATTTTAACTAGACATGCATTTGATGTAAATGCAATGAAGTATTTACAATATTATAAATACAAATATTTTTAATGGCTAAGCTATTTAATATTTGGATAGAATTAAAAATTATGTAGTTTTACAAGTAAATTTTATTTTATACCACAATACTTTGATTTTATATCATTTTGTAGTATTTATTATCGTTATATCAAATATGTTTAGTTTATTAGGCCTACTATACTCTTTTATTTTATTATGGACACCGAATTGATCAATGCAAATGTAGATTTGTTATGTCTATATCCTGAAATTTCTTGCTTTCACTGTATCTACCAATAACAGAAAATAGCTGACCAAGGAAGGATCGGGCTACCCCTACCAATGACTTAACCTAAACTGCCTTTTTTTTTTGCACTGTGTCTTACTACCTGAGTACCGAGTTGTGTCATTCATTTTGTCTTTTCTCCTTTCATCTAGTAATTTGGAACTTTGATAATTTGTCACTGTGTTAGTCCTGTTCTACAAAGCAAGGTGTCAAAGGAACTCATTCCTTGATACCTTAAAATGCATCTTGATTTTAAACCTATTTTTTATCTCAATACTACAACTAACTTCATGAATGTATAAAAATATGAGTTTTACTTTATTTCCTGGATGTAAATTGAACATTAAAAAGTATATAAAAAAAATTAAAAGTGTTGAAAATATATATTAGGTTAAATGAATATTGCATTTCTTTAGGTAATTTCTAAAAAATATATTAATTATGCCTGTTTATTGAACATTTTTATGTAAAACCCTAAAAAGCAACGTGTATAAAGACCAAGAAAACGAAACAAAAAAGTGAAATCAATCAAGTATCGATATAAATTAAAACGATGAATGATTAATCGATCTATGATGTGTCCAGGTACGGAATGAACTCATAAAAAATGTAAGAGATATATTGTGACTTAGATATAATTTACTAAAGACATATTAGCTCCCTCCTTGTTGGAAATTGTAAGGAACTATATCATACTTTTAAATTCACCACAAAGAGTTTTGGTTTGAATTACGGTTTCCTTAAATAGTTACTAATGAATATCAACACACAAGCTGCAAATAATTTTAATTACGGGAGTGACCGTACGCAGGAGAATACAATTTAATTAATTTAAATTTGATTAAAAACTAACACCTGGACACTAGA